>JAQGBZ010000145.1:0-147995 GCA_034687125.1 Neelides folsomi | reverse complement strand
ATCGGATTTATTCATTTCTTAGTCTAAGAGATATTTTATTGTTGCAGTCCACACATAGTGCCTAAACACCCTGTATACACCTATTTAATTATTTCTATTTCTAATTAATTTTTCAACATACCCACAAAACCATTCATGTCTTGTAGTACTTGACCTGGCCATGGGCCTTCGAGTTTCTTCCTCTCTTCTGTGCTCATAAGCATTTGCCAACAATGATTTCGTGTTTGATCTGAAGATGACCATGTTTCTTCAGACCAAAATATATCATATCCACAATTTTGAAAACTTTTCATCGAGCGTAGATAATTTTCGCGTTGAAGAACAATGTCATTTCTTTCCAGGAATATTGGCTTTTTATTAATAAGTCTGTATTTATACTTACACTCCTTTGTCATCCACCTTAGAAATGAGTTTCTTCCCATACGTTAAAAAAGGGCATCTTCAAGACACTTTTTGTGAATTAAGCAGGGTATTCTTTGTTAGCGTAGAACTATTGGGTTACCTTCCTCATTAGGCTTATAGTAAATTCGTCTGGCTTGAGCATTTTCCTTCCTGTCGTTACCTTAATTTTTTGTCTTTTTTCTTGAAATGATGTTTATACTCCGATATTTCGGCTTTTGCCCTTACAAAGCTTCTCTAATTTATTCTATTCTTATTCTATGGGTACAGAATGATGGTGTTGCATAGATATGACTAGTAACTCTGTTACTCCATCCTTTAGTTGCCGGATTACGTCGATCTGTCCCTTTTATGAGCAGGCTATGGGTTGGTATGCTTAGTGAGTAAAAGGTGGCAACGTCCGTCGTGACGGGACGTTGGGTTCGGTAGCCGAATCTCACACTTTTGTTGGGTTCTCTGTTCGATAGAGAGAGTCCTCCCTGGGGATGTATGTTTACAATCTGGTCGTGCCAAGGCCGTGAGCTTTCCCGCCTTCCTCTTCTGCCTGCCGTGTTTCCACGAGGGTTGTCTCCACCCGTCCCCTCAGCTTACATAGGATTCATTCCTCCCTCCATCTACTCTATATATTAACTAACTTAACTATGGATTGATAGAGCAGAATCAGTTCGTTTCCACCTGTGTGTACGACAAAGAACTGGACTTTTTTCGTCATTCGGGAAAAAACTCCCCCAAATCCCCCAAGGAGATTCCCAATGAGTTCCACAGTCGACCAAAGTGGAGACGACTTTCTTGAAATGCATTAAAGAAAAGATCCTCTTGACACATTTGTGATTTGACTCACGGTTTCAGGTATATGACGAAGAGAACAAGAATCGAGAATTTCGTTTAATTTCTCATTTGGAATTGGTGAATTTAAAATTATGACTTTGATACTTTTTAAATATGAACTTAAATTTATAATAATAGAATTTACTTCGTCTGGAATAATAAAAATTTTACGCTTTTCTTGTAAAACTGGTAGCATTTTAATATAAAAGAAATAGTTTAATTAAAAATAGTGAATCAGAAGTATTTATGTCTTAACATTAATGGCTTTTAATTTGAATGTTTAATTACCGCGTAAAAATAACAAACCTTGGCTCATATTTTTACAAAAGTATATTTTGAGACATTCATTATAGCAACTTACTATGTCTAACCCAAACGGAAAAAAATCAAAAGCATTTTTAAACTCGATAATAAGTATAACTCAAATGACAAAATTAAAATTAATTTAACTCTAGCTCTAAGAAATGTCCTTAATAATAAGACAAGAAGTTTGTTTAAAATATTAAACTTTGGGTTTAAGGTCTAAATAAATGAAATCAAAACCAAGTTTTAATTTTTAAATAGGGGAATGTGTGTGATTCACATTGCGAGTGGGGTCGAGGTATCAAAGTTGGATCGTCGTACGTTTACGTTTCTCAACCGACTCTCGACCGCGTGCTTGTGATTTCAATCTTACAAATGGTCGTTGTTGATGTGATTCCAACTGACCGAAGTCCCGTAGAACTCACCTACGTGACTCATTTGGATCAGGTGTGGGTGGAAAGTTGGCGTGATTCGACTGGGAAGGAAAAAAGCATCCAAGTCATTCGCGAAGGCCGAGAACGGAAAAAACATCTCATTGTGCATCCAGAACTCAAAGATTCTCAGTTCCACACCGTTGGGAAATTGTTCCTGCCGCCGAATTCGAAATTAAGTTCCCAATACAGACACGGCTATGTCACTCGCCCTGGCGAACCCCGGTTGTTCAAGTTGGATCTCATCGGGTTGAGATATAGTGAGACGGTGATAGAACTCGGAACGTATAACAACTGCCTTCCTCGCCACCTCGTCTTTTCATCTCTCTGTAAACATCTCCACTTTCCTCACATCTTTGAGATGATCTCTTGAGGGATCTCATATTGATCTTTTTAATAGACGGGATGATCATCGTCGACTGCTCCGACGAGGAGAAGGAAAGCAAAGGTCAATTGATTTTCGACGTCATGACAGAGTCCGTCATTGGATTCAGAAGCGACCACGTTGGAGTTTCTTATCTCAGCCCTGATAGTCGTTCCCTCGTCAAATTTCATCATACGCCTGACGGGTCAAATCTCCTTGTGCAGGCCCTCAAAGGTTTAACCCGCATGTTTGATACTTTTAACGAACTCAGCTCAAATGTCATGATTTTAAAACCCTGGTTCTCACCTTCATCTTTACCACTCAAATTAAAATTTCTAGAAAACGGGCTCGAGTTTTCCTTTGATGTGAAAACGTCTCTCAACCTCAGTGATATCGCATTCTTTCCATCTCAACGGTGAGTTCTTGTATGCATACATATGGGCTCGGGGCTTTCAGGTTTGCAGAGGCGAAAGATGAGAATGTGAGATATGAAAAATTGATTTAATGTGGTTTCACAGGTCCCAGTCGTATGATTTATACGCGAGCTCCTTAGATAAGGAAAACGTCCTATTCCTCAACTTGGAATCAGGTTAGAATTTGAAATGTCAATTCCGTCCCAAAATTGCTTTCCAACCCTTCTTACGTAAATAATGATTTAAAAGGGAAAGTGGAGCTGATGTCCGGCGTGGGACTTCCGCCCCAATCAAAACCTCAATGGGGAAATAAGGAGAAGCCAATTTCTGCCCAGGGTCTCTTCAGCAAATTCCTCGTCACTTTGTCGAAAAACTCCATTTTCGTGTTACATCAACTAGGGACGGAACACACGGTCAATTGCCAAGTTGGAGGACTTTCAAATCCCACAAACATCGTTTGGCTATGAATTCTCTTTATAAACATTCTTCCACTTTCTCTTCGGCAATTGTTGCAATTATTATATTGCTTACATAAACATAATAATATCTAACCACATATTTATGTACAGAACAAAACTAGATTGTAAGGTTTTTTATTTTGGTAGTTTTTGAAGATGAAATACTTATATTATACAAAATCAGTAGTCAATTCTTAACTATGAATTACGTAATTGTTATTGTATTATAGTAAAAGTTACATATACCTAATTAATGTATTTACTTGAATTCTTGTAAAATGTTAAATAAGATGTGTAGATATTACATATATTTTAATTAGTATTAGGTATGTATTTATATCATAACTTTATTTGAAGTTTGTAAATACACAAGTCTGTGTGTAATGTTTATAAAGAAATAATATATGTAAATCTTGTAAAATTACACACAATGAAGTCCAAGCAGAAGAAATGATTATGTTTTATAAAGACAATTTTTTATTTTATTTAATAAATAGTTAAATTTGTCATTTTTAATTGCTTTTTCTCACTTATTTACGAGCATCTCTCGAATAGTAAACGCCTAGATGCCCATTTGGCAAATAGTTGATGAGCAATTCATATGAACAATCAAACTCAAACGGGAAAAGGAGGAAATTTAAATGAAGATTGAATCTTATACATAGCTGAAATGCCTATTATTTAAGTATTCTCAAGATATTTATCAATTGACCCAATACGACTCAATAAAAATGAATTTACCATTATATTAGTCGTAAAAATGAGGTTCACAAGAGTTAAGAGTGAATATACATAAAATGTAATAAAATCACGATTGGGGTAAAATGGAAAAATATGTGTCTCCATCTAGATTATACCTGAACAGAACTAAAATCCTGATATTTTGTATATGCTTCATACTAGATGTCACGGTTAAAGTGCCATAATGCCCCTACAATTTTAAGAGATTCAACTTGTACTTGCTTAATGCAACTTTGCATTTGAAATACAATACCAGAAACACCCATTTTACAAATTATTTATTAAACTATAACAAAAAAAGCCATTTAAATAAATGGGTTATCTTGAAAAACAAATAAACATTGGACTTTGAATAAGAACTTGAGTGCATACTACAATTCAATAACTGTATTTTGAATGAGAGATAAACCAAACAGCCACTACTAGACTTGAAGTACTCGCATGTGATGGAATGAATTAAACTGCACTTTCACTAATACTCTTGTCATTTCCTTGTTGCCTTCTAACAACGCAAACAAAGGCGATTATTGAGTGGCTATTTGCAAATGAAAAAGGAGTTGTCAGTTCCAGGAAATATCCCCAATGAAAATGCACACGTCAAAAATACAATATTTATTGTATGTTTGAATATTTCCTTAAGGGCAACTTCAAAAGCTCCCAACAACTTAAGCATTCCGACATCACGCCAGTTTAATATTTATGCGGAAAAAGGTGTTTATGGAGTTAGGATGACGAAAAGTCATCAGGGCTGATGATGACAAACGAATAATAAAACTATTTTCTCTCAAGAGTTCACCGGCTCGATGAAGATGAAAACGAAGTGTTGTAAATAATAAATGAAAGTGAAGGTGGAGTTTTCCTTTCAAATTCCCCTATCCCACCAGAAAGTTATGTAAGTCTTTGTGCATCGGACCGGCTTGGATGAATGCAAAGTTCCGTGTTGAGAGAGAGCCCCTCTGAGAGAATGAATTTAGATGGAAATAATACGAGTCGAAAAGTGTTTTTGCATATAAAAGCGAATCAGTTGAAGAGAAAGTGGGAGTTGAACATGAATTTTGATCCGCTTTTCTCCTTCTTTGACCCACTTTAAGGCTCCTTTGCCCAAACTTAAAAATTGGGGCTTATTGTATGTGTATTAAAAGACCAGATGGTGAGGATGGTTCAATTCGCTTAATACACTCCCACTTTTCCAATCTCAATCTGAGTCAAGAGGTTCTTGTCTCTCTATGGAACCATCCCGTGGAAGATCTTTATACGAGTATAAGGATGGGCAAGGTAAGTGTGAAAAGAGCTCTAATGGCCCACACTTTCTCCATTTCTCCAAAATATAACAAGGGGCAGAAATAAATGAAATCATAGAGCGAATGAATCGAATTGCTCTATTGGTTTCCATTATCCAGAGAGAGTGAAGAAAGGTGGTTGATTAAATTCCCAATTTACCCTCTTTGTCATTGTCACTCAATTCATCAGGTTCGCTTTTGTGCGATCGACACACAGCGTGGATCTGACGCACGGACAATTCAATTCCAAAGGCCTCAAACTGCATCTTTGAACTCGGAAAATGTCAGATTTAGGAGTTTTTGTAGAACTTGCATTTCCACTTCGGAATAAACTTTGGTTCTCCAACGCTGGGAACATTGAGAGTTTGGGAAATATTCAAAGGGAATATGGAAATGAAGGAGAAATTACGGGCGACATTTTTTCTTTTCAGCCCATTGCCCCTGCCTTTTATTGTTTACCTCGGAATGTGAAATGGAGTTTCTTATTATTCGCATATCTACCCGGAACAAACCACCACGAGCTGGAAGGAATATGCTTTGAAGTTATATTGAGAAATTCAAAGATCTTTCTCTCACGTTGCAAATATGCTCACATTCAGAGAAACCTTTCCAACATAACCGAGAATATTGAGAGTCAACAGGAAGTTGGTAGTGTTTGAATATTTTATTATTCAAAGTTTCACTTTAAGTCACGGAGCTCTGACTAATGATTTGATTCAATAAATAGAGAAACATCCATATGCAGTGTTGCCTTCCGGTTGGATGCATGTGGGAGACATACAAACGACGCTTCCTCCTCAGGAGCTCAATTTAAATGCAAATTTAAATCTGGAATTTATTCCACTTCTTAATAGGGCCCATGCACAAATAAATCACCATTTTTATACAATTGTTTCTTTTCCATTTCATTCACTTTATTTACTTTCCAAATAAATTATATGAACTTTCTCCAATTTGCCAAATTTTAATCAAAGGGTTTATAAAATGGAGAATATGAGAAAATGAAAACATAACCATATGTTTTGACCTATTCGCGTAAACGGATGAATAACATCAACCTTCTGTTATTGATGCGATTTTGGGAGTTCAAATGGGAAGAAAGTGAGTGAAAGTGAGATTTTTCAATCTGGTCACGTTCTTTTAATATTTCATATTCTCTGAAGGAACCTTTGGATGAGAGGGGAGGGCGAATTTCCCTTTAACTTCCCTCTTCTTGTTCCAAAGGAGTTTATTCGAGGACATCACATACAACGCCCCTCCTGTGCCATCATCTCCGTATTGCCGCAAAAGAATGAAAAAATTGGGAGGGTTTTGATGACGCCATCCTTCCCCGTCCGCATCTTCCCAAGATCTCAAAGAGGGGAGTAAATGATGAAACTCAAGGAATAACATCCTTTCAACATGAGTAGCATTCATAATCTCAAGACCTTCAATTGGAAAAGGCAATTCCACCCATCGGCATTTTTTTCCCTTACGAATCAAAAGATCAAATTCCTCCACCAGGCTGAAATCCTCCACTTGACTTTCATATTAAACCGTAAACTGTTTAACCGCCGCATTGCTCCTCATTTTTAAAAATGTCACTGATGTAAAGTCAAGTATAAATCAGCAATTTCCATTTTCATTGAAAACCGCATGTTTCCAGTTTGAATTCGAATAAAAAATAGTCGTCTCATTGAACATTGTGTGTGTGGTTGAATTTTACCCTTTTTTGAAAAGAGCTTTTAAACCTCTTTGAAATTCCCCATTTTCTATATCTCACTCTCAAGCCCCCACTTTTTGGAATTTGAGTTTTGAAATATAAATTTAAAGTGGGTTCTGGGCATGAGGGTTGAATCAAGTGAGGCTTTGACTTTGAGGGAGGAATGGAAATGGAGGAAAGTCACGATTCGGAGTGAGATTAGTAATAAGTGCATAGGAGTGGTGGGATTGAGAGCTCCGCTCACTTCCCTCAAGGACTCAAAGAGTGAAGCTTAAAAGGCTCAGCTCATAAATGACTTTACATTTTTCATATCAACTTTCCCCTCCTCTCAATTTCAAATCTAAAGAGAATCGAGAGAAGATAAGAGGGAGAATCTCCGCACTATGAAATATACCCACCGTCAATTCTATCGGATGTTGAGCATAGAAATGTTATGACCTCATCCCACCCGCCTTTTCCGCGCTCAAACACCTCCAACTCCCATTGTTCGAATTCTCCCCTTTGGTCCTTTACAACAACTCGGACCCGTCGGGCCTCAATCACTTTGCTTAACCCCTCCTTTTACAAATACACGAAGTGGATGTAATGCACTGACACAAGGATCGTAAATCATCAAACTTCCCCCCCCCCCATGCTAAACTTTATTGTCTTTCATATTACCCATAGTGCCACCAGCTCTTGAATATTTTACCAAACTCCACTTCATTTACACTTTTCAAAATTTCCATTCAAAATTCCCGCACAACATGTCTGACTCCATTCTTTATTTTAACTATATACAACCTGATATAGATTCCCTTTTTATTTTCTCACAAGGGGAAAAATAGGGATATTCAAAAGTTTGGCTGGAACAAGGCCCAATTGGCACGAAGAAATCTCCAACTATAAAACTTTCACTCCAAATTCTATTTAAAAATATGCGATGATTTATCATCGAGAGATCAGGAATTTATGAGATAAAAGATGATATGCATATTAATTTTTCACAAAATAGATCCGTTCCAACTATTCCTGGGCTGGGATATATATTTATTTCTTCCAACTATTCCCACTGCCCAGAGCCATTGCAAGAATCCTCGCCTGGCATTTTGGTCACAAAGGGGTAAAAAAAGAATTGATTCGTTCCTCGTGTTGTGTTGGATGTTGAGTGAGCTCAGGAGTGACAATGAAATAAGATGGGATTGAAAAGAAGAGAAGCTTAGGGGAATTCAATCCAAGAAAGGGAATCAACACGACAAGGAAGGACAGGAAATTCCAAAGCTCCTAGGCGCTTTCTATGACGAAAGGAAATTTAGAACTTCAAGGTGCACATCTCAAATCCTGACACTTTCAAATTGAATTGTTCATTTCAATACGAACATTTTTTGTAACAAGATTTCCAAACGCTTTCCCATCCTTTTTTATAAATACAACAATAGATAAGATTCCTTCTAGTGAAATACAAGATATAACTCTTACTACAATATATATTTTATAATATATACAACTTCAACCTAATTTAATTCCTAACATGATAAAATATCTGTACATATTTTACAAGATATAAGATTTTCATTATCTTTCTGATATTATTTTTGCAAAATTTATAAGTAGTGGGGAAGTTTAAGCCCAAATAACTCAAGTTAAGTTTAAGCCCCTTCAGCTAATATCTCAAATATTGAATTTTCTTGTGAAAACGAGGATTTTAAAAGAGACATTCATTTTGCATAATGAAGAGGATCTCATGAAACATTTGAGTCTTTTGGCTTTTATGAATAACAAAGTTTAAGATGGATCCTTAGATCCTTAGAAGAAGGAAATACCATAGGAAACACTATATAAAGTTCACTTCCTCATCTTCTCCAAAGTGCCGGGAGTTTTTAATATCCTCGAGTAGGTTCGGAAGATTGAAAGAGGAAGTCGAAATCGATTATTTGTAAAACCTCGTTGTGAAGTCCTCATGTGTGTGTGGACTAAATGTATGTAAGCAAATATGACCCAGGGGAGAGATATCCTATGTACAACCAGCAGGAGGAGATCCTCAGCTGAAGAGTTCCTCATATAGGGAGGAATGTCATGGACGGAATGATTGTGGTCGGTCGAGTAGCCCCCTTTTCTTCTCAATGGAATTACCTTCATGTCTTTGAAAGAATCCTCGGATCCTCGAGTTGGAATGAGGAGTACATCCACAATTGCATTGGACCAATTGGATGGGATAAACCGTCCGAGCGATCTCCCAAACTTTCGCCAACCATTTTCTCCTCTGCCATAACGACCTTCAAGAAAAGAAGTGGCTGGGTGGGGGAGGTTTCCCCCTTTTCGGATTCACAATGACCCTTGTTGTCCCGTCGGATGCCGAAAGGCAAACAATCGTAATTTGCCATTTCCATTCATAATTGCTCAATGGCAATAGATTGGCTAGATAAGGGGACAACAAGAGGGGGAGTTGAGTGTTATTTCAAATGCAGAGGCGTTATTAATTATTATTCCCTTACTTCGACTTATTTGTGCTCATTTCAACCAAGTTAATTAGGAGGATTAATTGAGGATCTAAATCTCATGCAGGGGAATTTCCGACAGCCTCTAAAGCTCAATTAATATGAAGCTCCTTCAATTGAAAATATTAATTATCTGTTACATGAAACTCAAATTGAGGTCATTCTAAACCCTATGATATTTATTTTAGTGGTATATCTATTTAGAAGTATTGAGAGAATACGAACGACCCGAGCTGGCTGGCCATGATTGAAATAAATAACAGCTCAAAATTATGGATCATAAAATTGGTCGGTAATCTCTTTTAATACAATAACGACCCATATAACGTGGAAGATCCCTTTTGAATTTTAATGCGCTTTTAGCAAAATTGATCATATGGGACTTAACTAAAAGGATCTTTTATTTTTATCAGGGTTTAAAATTGGGAATTGGATTCCAGCAATTGGCCATCTCTATTGCAAAAAATCTAGAAAAATGTCTAAATTTTCTCAAACTTCTCCCAAAGTACAACTTTATTTCTTTATTTAAAAGTTTATTCTTGGAGGCTTCCTCGTTTTCTTGGTTGGATAAAGAAAATGAATTTTCTAAGATAGAACCCATCGTTGTTCATTGTCCATGAAATACAAAGTGGGTAATTAAGGAAGGCTTAATCAACTCCTCCCAATTCCACTTGATATTCAATTAAAGTTCAACCCATTAACATTTCGCCTTTTGTTTTCCAAGAGAACTTTTAATTAGAAAAATGTCGGTGAACGTAAAAGTTTCCTAAAGCTCTAATAAATACAATCCAGCTATACGGTTACATACTTTGATAAAGAAGATGCGTAGTATCGTAGTATTTAATAATAGGGACAGGATTCACAGGATACATGTATGATATCTCCAGAATAATGTATCAGTTAAAAGTAAAGTTGTATAAATGAAAGTAGAAGTTGTAAACTTGGGTAACTTTATATATTCTAGTTGCATTAAACGCGTTCGAACGATGCCTCAGAGGGAGTGAAAGTTGAGTTTTAAAAAAAGGAGCGGAAATCATAGTTTAGGAGGGGAATAAAGTGTGTTTAAAAGGAAAGGACGGTCGGAAGTGGCGTTGGTGAGAGACAAGGAGAATCTTCTCCGGATGTCTCCCTTTAATGTTTGTGAAAACCATGGGCTAAAAAGGAAGACCACTTAATGATAAAATCAATAGAGTCATTTGGCCGACCTAGGAACGTATCATTTTAAGATAAAGTTCTAATGGTTTCTCCCAATCGACTCCACCTCGCACAACCTCCAAGACCTAAGAGGAAGAGCCGCCAGAGAAATTGAGAAATTAAGGATCCTCTCTTTTGTTTACCAACTTTTCCTCTTCTCATTCTCACAGGAAGAGTTGAGCCATTGAGAAATTGAGATCCGAACACTCCAAACAATCGCTCGCTTCATTCCTCAACAACGCGTTTTCAATTCATGACAAATTGAGAAAGCTCCAAGGGATGAAGGTTATAAATGAGAACAAGAAGAGCTCTTAGCTAAAACTGAGTCGAATGTTCTTCATTAAAATTGCAAGTTCACAATCAGGCAATTCATAGGAAAAACAATGGAGAGTGATAGAGCCGGAATGCACGCACAAAAGGGATGAGAATTTGGGAATTTACGTCAATCTTCATTGCACTAATTAAGGATGAGATTGATAGCTTGAAATTTAAAATGAGTAGTGAAATTGTAAATTATTATCCCATTTGAACTTGTTTGGTCATTTCGTCCCGGGAAGGGAAATATATGGAGCTCCAAGTTTCCTTTAATTTACTTCGTCCACTCTTGCGTGCTCGAAGGGTTCGTCGTTGTAGTGTGCTTTAAACCCATCTGCCTCCCCCTTCTCATTATTTATTCCCTCATTTTCTCATATAAATTATGTTCATTTGACTCTTAAAGACCAATGGATCTATAATTGTTCTCTTTGAATTTAATTTAAAATAAATAGCAAAAAAGCTATTGAGTTTTGAGCTAACTTTAAAGAATTTTCCAATTCAAAAATATTTTTATTCAGAAGTGGTCCCCGGTGTAGCTATTTATCAACAACACTAAGGCATGTTAATTAAAAAACTTTAATAAAATAAATTAATCAGGATTTCCATTTAAGTAATTACTAATTACTGTAAAGATTATTTCCTTCTCTTTCTTTCCTTTGTACTCGTAAAATTTAAAAGTAACGAGAAAGAGAAAAGATATTAAAAGCATGAGGTTGACGAATGCCTTCAATGTTAAAATAAAAGTTGAAGGTATAAATGGGAGTAATTAATCAAAAAAATGAGTGAAAGGAGTTTGCTAATGGAAGCATGGAGCTCGTCCCTTTCTTCTCCCGTTCACTCATTTAATAAAAAGCAGAGCGGAAGTGGGAAACAAAGGGAAGTAGAAGATGAAAGGAATGAAAAACCCAACGAGAGTTTTGAATTAGAAAGAGCATAAAAGGTTTCCTTATTTGTCCCAACACTCGGCCTGAGTCTCTTGGAGTCAACGAGGATCCTCCTACTTAAATTATTTCTTTTGTCAAACTTTTTCCATTTCCCACATGCTCCACCACTTTATACGCTTGATTTATATTTCTACGACCGTTTCTGCAAATGGAAAGCAGAGACGAAGTGAAAATAAGTCCTTCATTTTTAAATCATCAACCAGATCACTTCATTTTTATCATTTCCATCCTCAAGACGTCTTTTAAACATGAAGGCGACCGCCGACTTTTCTGTTTCCATAATCGAATAAGATTTATCTTTCAGGAAGTGGGGAATCCACATGGGAAACGCTATTGATTTATAACCTTATACTTATAAGACATTACTTACACTACTAGTAAACATTTATTTACTACGTTCAACTATTAATATACCATATTATAACCATAATATATATATCGTATCAGTATTATGCAATTGACAACATGATAAGGGTATTTACAATGATATTGCATTAGATAGAAATAGAGTGCAACAGCACTAAACGAATTTTCCAAAATTGTGAATTATTTATCAATATTTACATTATGTATTTGTGCTAATCTTAATAAAGTGATTAAAATGGATGTACTAATATGTACTGATATAATATCTATAATGGTATCCTTAAACCCCCAGTATTGGTGTTTGAATTGCAAAAATTGTTTTTTACACTCACATGACATGATAATTTTAATAGGATCGGGTGAAAGTTATGCAAAGTAATTCGTGATAGAAAGTGATTTCCCCGTGAGTCGGGGAAATCCCTTTGAAAGTCTCGTAAATAATGGATTTCTCGCCGACTCATTCCCTCACATACCATTTGGTGTCGGTGTGTGAGTCTTTCGCAGAGCTAACGTTATTTTCACACCCTCCCTCTCCTTCGGACTCTGGAGGAAATTGTAGCCGAACTTGTGCTGACATTGCCTCCACCATTACTCTTAACTTCCCCCTCGACTTTGCCCTCGCCTTTCCGTTTTGCCTCGACGGTCGGAGCGTGTGGGGTTTGAGGGTGATGCGGTGGCAGGAAGCTAAAAGATCCCCATTAGCTTCAACATTATTAGAAACAGAAAAATGAGGAAATGTCCCTCACCCCCACAAATTCCCCCTTGTTATCTCCCCTTATTTACGATTCCCCCATAAATCCTTCCATTCATCAATTGGGCTTTTGATTTCCAATGTGAGTATTTTCCCATGAGTAAAACTTCCTGGGGAAAGGTATTACTAGATTTACAATGAATTTTATTTTTCGTCAATAATATAATTTAATGCAAGTATTTAACTTTGCATTTGTAGCTACAAGTCAGTATTTCTAAAACTGCATCGAATTTAAGATCATTTGGCTAGATGAACATTTGTAAATGGGTAACTACTATACTTATAAACCTACGTTTGTAGAACCCTACTTTTATTTTATTGAGATATAAAAAAAGTGCGTTTGACGACGCGTGCTGCATACATACCTAACTTTCTCCTATTCAAATACTGAAACTTTTCAGGTGTATCATTCATGGTCAAATTCTTCATATAAATAAAATATGGTTATCTTTCAGAAATACAAACAAATAAAATTTTGTGCATAAGATAAAAATAAGCTGGTAATTGTGAACCACATTTATAAGGAATACCAATTTAGTATTGAAATGCATATCGGAAACATTCGTAAAAATATACGTCTGCAATAAGAGTTTAATAGTGTGTGTAACAAATGTGGGTAAATGTGTTTGTACTTGAGGGGATGAGAATATGAAAAGAGCGAATGTGGAGAAGAGGGATGAGTTTATTGGCCTTTAAAATCGAGTTTATAGTCCAAGACACAAAATGCTTTTTGGTAAATAGTGGAATAAAATATTCCAATTTTACATTCCTTCTAACCTTTATAGTTCCTTTACCTTTTTATACTTACATTCACAACATAGTATTTTAGTTATAAGGTTAAAAAAAGTTTAAATACATAAAATTTTTAAATACGTACATAATTTGTGTATTTTACAAAAAGATGCTTTTAAACCGTTGAAAATTATTTTATACAATTTTAATATATAAATCTTTGAAGTTTTGTAATAGGTGGATTTGTTTTATTAAGATGAGTTTTGAATCAAACTAACATATTTCAGAATTTAAAATGGAAAGTGGATGTTTGGACATAATGTTGAGAATGCAAGAATCATTAAGATAAAAAGCTGTTAAAATGCATAAGGGAGTTTGTGAGTAAAGAAACGACTTACCTGACTTTCCTCCTAATTTTACTGCGCCGCAATTGGACGCTATCAATATTACATCTATAGGGAAATTTTTCCCTTTAATCGACCGTTATCTCTGCCACGACGCTACGAGGAATGTCATACGGTTCCATAGACTTTTAAAGTTTGAACCATTTTCACTAAAGACTAAAGAATTCTGCTCGTGATATCGGAAATCATGATGAGCATTTTCTCAACATGAAAAACTATTTGAAAAATTATAAATATTCAATATATCGATTATAAAAATCTCATTGATGTGTCGATATTTGTGATTCCAGCATTTTTGTCTTTTAAAATTTTCTAAATGATTCACATTGTTTTCAATGCATTTTGCAATGACTTATAGAGATCAATAATTGAATCGAATTTTTGGAAAATATTGATAATTTATTTGTATTTATAATAATGATAATTACAGGTAAATTCTTATATAATTTATGTAATTAAGATACTTATAAAGTTATGATATTATTTAATTATTTCTAACAAAGACTCGAAGCTAGAAAATTGTAGGACAGTTACATTCAACAAACATTGTTGATTAATTAATGTTATTGCACAATAATATTTACACGATGTTGTATGCATCTTTTTAACGTTTCTTGTATTATACATCATAGCTCTATAATAAACTGGCTGAGCTCATTTACAATTAATTCTACGACAAATCGTTAATTTACATGTAAATATGCCTTATTTAGATTATCTAGTAGTTATATATTTACATGATGAAGATTGTATCTAAATATGTATTATGTTTGACATATAAGAAACTTGCAATTAAAACAATTGCATTTTATTAATTTACACCATAACCAATTTTCCATAATGTTGTCGTTAATTAAGTACCTTAGAATAGAATCATTTTTTATAAGAAAGCACAGAAAGATTTTTCGACACTGTACATGTTTGAATTGTAGTTTTATAACTTCTATTGTTATTCTTGGGAGGGAAAGATGAGAGATGAATACGTATTTCTTAATGTAGTTTTTGTCTCATTTGTTGATAAATTATCATGATTTATTTACAATAATTTTTATAAGAAAGTGATATAAGTCATTTCTTTGATAAAAAGTAATAAAAGAAGGAAAGTCTCTTTTGAAAAATGAACAAAAGCACTTTACTAATACACTCCTGTGCCACACTCAATTTCCGACTTCCCCTTTACCCTCCTTGCTATAATTTTATTTTCCCCGAAGCAGTCATTTTGTAGGTTTGGTACCTTATATCTTTAATCCACATATGATCACAATTAAAACGTCCAAATATCAGGATTAAAATATAAGTGGTTGAGAAATGGTGTACTTGAAACAAAAGAGTGCAATAATTCTGGCCATTCACAAAGTGGAATAAAGGGGTTTTGAAATATTCGGATTTTTTGAACCTATCGAAGTATTGTATTTTTCACCATTGGGATAAACACAAGAAAGTATGTTCATGACCTTATTAAAAGGATGACTTCAAGAAATCTTGGAAGAAAAAATTGAATGAATCGCCCATTGATGAGATACGAAAATCTATCAAAGATTGATTACCTCTATTCAATACTTACAAAAATGGACATTTTGAGTAAACTGTATCACACCTTAATTGTCACATATTAAGGTATGATTTGGTATATTACTTCCGAAATTAACCCTTAAGTTCTTTATATAATTCCATTTTACAAGTCGGAAGTTTAGTATGACAGGAGAGTGTAGAAGAGTATTTAGTACATATTTCAAAAATGGGCCAAAATGTAAGAAAAATTCAAATGGAAAAATTATTAGAGCCAAACTACAATGCTAGGTTTTGATAATCCTCCTATTTGACAGTTGACTGTATGCCTTTGACCATTGAGAACCTGAAAAGATCAAAAATACATAATTAAAGATCATATACAAACGCATTATAAATAATGTATTATTTATAATGCGTAATTCCGGTATTGATATTTTAACTTACATAGACGGCTTCAGTTGACGGAGTTGCCAAAAATTTGCTAAATAGTCCTTGCGAAGCGATCTCACGCTGAACACCTTTCCATGATGAAACTGAAGAAGATGCTCCCACTCCTGACACCATCTCTACTTTCCCTATGATTCAAATGAACATTGTTTATTAACTACAAATTTATTAAACTAGAGCATTAAAAATATGAATCCTATTAATATTGTAGAACAAAATTATTTTTGTGCTTTTTAAAATATACGATTTAATATTAAATAATATTTTACCTGATTCCAAGTCTAAGAAAAGGACGTCATCTTTATCCACAGAGCTCGCATAAATGTCTAAAATTAAAATTAAAATTATATTACAATCCCATACTAATTTTATCAATATTTCGACTAAAACTTATTCTAAATAATATAAAAATTGTTTTCGTTAAATAATTATTTTAAAGACATTTTTTTAAATACCGTAAGTATGAGAGCGCTGACTTGGGAAGAAAGTAATGTCGCTCACATTCATTGATGTCTTCACGTCAAATGAAAATTCGAGGCCATTTTCTATAAAATTAAACAATAATTATATTGAAATGCGCTAAAAATTTATAGGTTGAGGGTTGAGGTTGAGAGAGAAGAGAATGGGTCTGTGTTTGTAAGTGTAATTTACTAATTTTAATTTTAAAGTACTAATTGTAAGTAAATAAATGGTATAACAAGCATAATTAATATTGTTTATGACATCTCAAATAAATATATTTAGCAATTAATTGTCATATTTATGAGAACCTTTCACAAGCTGAAGTAGAATTGTTGTTCCATCATCTGCATGTGAGACAGTGATAAGTTTCCTGCTGTCAGGGCTCAAATATGGGTGGCCCATTCGATCCGCTTTGAAGAACACAACGGCATCAGTGAGGGCGTCCATAATGATTTGACCCGTGGGACGACGAGTGACAGGTTCAAAGCACTCGACAATAACATAGCCATCTGAAAAAACATTTCTTTTCATAATCCATTCTATTCATGAAATCTTCTTTGGAGATTCATATTGTTAATATGACTCACATAGAGCAGAGAATTGGATGTGCTGAGGGTAGCAGTTATAAGGAGTGAGATCGACGCTCTTGGTGTAGCGAAGAGCCACAAGATCCATTTTGTAAAGTCCTCGTGCATTCTTATGAGAAACGTAGCCGTGTCTGAACTGTGAGCTCGATTTCGAGCTCGGCGGAAGAAAAATGTTTTCAACGAGATCAAAATGACTGTCAATTGGTTCCGGATGAACCGTGTGGTGCTTTTTCTTTTCTTTTGCATCGCGGATGACAAGAAGAGTTTTCTCCGCCGACTCCGTTCCTTCGTGTCTCCAACACTCGACCCATACTTGGTCGAGGTGAAGAACGTAGTGGAGTTCTACGGGGTAGCGGTCTGTGGAAATCACGTCCACTACCACCATTTGACTAGTGGAGAAAACCAACACTCGGTCTAATTTCGGTTGAGACGCGTAGACATAAGTGGAGGAGACCCGAATGGCTCGGCCCCACTCACACATTGAACCACTTTCCCCACAGACGTAATCCTTTGAAACAACGTTGACATTATTATTGATAAATCCTTGTTGAAGAGATTGAAGCAAATAAATAAAATCGATTTCATTTTTATTTAATCCTCCAAATTGTCACCTGAGTTCCTGGGATAATATCAGTTGCTTGGATTTGATGTTGGAGTCGGCAATTGCTTGGGTCATATACGGAAACGCCGTGTTCGTGGAAAACGAAGAACTGCGACTCGTTCATTTGAACTGGAATTGAAATACATTAGGAATTGTAATTAATGAGGATCTTTAAGCCACAATTACCCGTCGAGGGAGTTTCCTCATCAATGACAACGAGAGACGTGATATCCAGCCTTTTCCCACCAGAGTTTTGCGCAGAGCACATGTAAGCCCCAGTGTCCGAGAAGTAGATGTCTTTGATAGTGAGGCGAATTCCGTCTCCCGTAATAGCATACTTATTTCGTAGTTCGGACTCTGGGAGAGGATCATCATTCTTGAGCCATTGGACAACGGGGAAGGGCTCGCCCATAACTCGACATTCCATCGTCACTTCATTCCCTGGCTTCTCCCATACGATGTGGGGCATGACGCGGACGTCGGGGAAAGCTATCGGGAGCAATTAAACCGACCATAAGGTAATGAAACTTGTACATAACTTCCCATTACAACTTCAACTTACTTTGGACTGTGAGAATGTGAGTTTGGACGACTTGCTGGTTCCGTTGGGCATGACACGAGTAGTTGCCGGCATGGAGAAGTTGAATCCGATTAAGGTACAACGTTCCGTCTGGGAACACGCGAATTTGTTCATCCGAACTTGCGTCGCTTTTGGACAAGTCGAATCCATAACGTCGCCAGACAATCGGCATTGGCGGACTTCCAGTAACGTCGCATTTAATCTCCACATTGTCACCAACACTCGCCGTCAGTCGAGTGGTTTCTAGGGCTTTGTCAAGGGATATGACAGACACGCCTAGAAAATTCATCAAGACAGCTTTTAGCAATTTCATACTTTTATATAATTTATGCACATGATAATATGAAGTATTTACATATGGTATACTACAATATATACTTCTTATACAAAGGTACAGGTATAAAATGTATCTATCTTATGTAATAATATCTGTAATTGCAGTATTAAATACTACTAGATAAAAATTATATTTGTTTATACATAAACTTTTTAAGTGTGTTTGTTACTAAAAAAATAAGTAAATTAGTAAATTTTTAGTAAATGTTAACAAAGTGATGAGCAAATAAGTTATAAATAGGAAATTGAATTACTGTAAAGTTTGTTAAACGCGGTGTAAAATTCATTGATGTTGAGTCTTCCATCTCGGTCAGCATCATCGAATTTGAGGAGATCCATAAGATTGCAGCCTTTTGCCAAGTTGGCAAGTTTCTCCTGACTTCCAATCTGGAAAGGACATTGATTAAATTCCATTCTGTCCGGGTTCGTAATAATTTTACCCTTCGCAGCTCTTCCAACTCCAAGGCTCCGTCGTTATTCCGGTCAAAATGAGAGAACATGAGAGAGAGGAGATAATCCTTCCCAGCCTCAGGTCCGTCTCCAAGGGCCTCGTCAAAGTAAAGCTTCTCGGAAATGTCTGGACTCCCGTCCGTTTCCGCCTCCATGGCCGCTTTAAAATTCTGAACTCCTCCAATCATCCGTTCGTGATTGTAGAGGAGCAAATTGTCCTATAATCACCCCCAACCAAATTAGTCGTTTTTAATACTTGAAAGGCTTTCCCATCACGTCCACCGCCCTTCTGGCTTCCAACACCACGGTTCAAATTGCGGAAAAAAGGAATGGAACTTTGGAAATTCTCATGGTGTCTGTTTGCAAACTTTGGGAGTCGTAAGATACAGGAAAAGAAACAGTGAAGTAAATCGGGGAAAATTCCAAATCCCCGCACGTACCTTCAATATTTCATATTCCTGAGGCGAGCAATTGTTCGCATTTGACTCGCTCGGCTCCTCATCAGAACTTTCCAAGTCAAGATCAAAATCTTCAAAGTCGGAATTTGGACTCAATCGTAATTCCCTTTCTGTTGGTTTCGGCTCAGCAGTCGTTGTCGTCGTTGTCGTTTTTTCCTTTGTTTCATAATCGAAATCGTCATCGTCAAAGTCATCATCTGTAGAAAAAACAGACGAAATTAATTATAATTGAACATAAAATCAAATCTAATATGTAATACTGATATAATTAGAGTAATTTAGAGCACGAAGTTATCATATTCTATTATATTTAAATGAGAATATTTGTTATATTTAATCAAATAAAAATAAACTCAATGTACTTTTAATGTAATTTACAACTGTTCAATAAGTCAAGGATGAATTAACACTTCAAGCAAATTGATATTAACATGCAAATGAGGAAAGTGAACTTTCGTATTTGGCTAATAAAGGTTTATGTATAAATATATTAAAACAGAGAGAATGAGAGACATTAAGTCAATGAGGGTAATATTACCCTGGTATGGTATAAATATGGACCAAAGGGGTTTGAATAATCCCAGTGATAGGTACGGGCTATGCATGTCTCTTTGTACTTTTACTCTCAATTGGAATGGAGTCGGAAGGGAAATGCCCATTTTCACTACCTCATAAATTCAAACGGGGGAGAGTAATGGAACCCTTGGATATTCCACCATGTACAAGATAGATGTAATAGTATACTTTGTATTATATAAACAAATTCCTTTCTGGTTTTGGCTAAAAGGGCCCATGCATACACATAAGGTTAGGATAAGCGTGGGACGATCCAATGTTGATTCGCAGTAAAAGAGAAAAAGGTAATTAGCAAAGAGGCCAAGTTGATTAGCTCATTAGTTCAGGAGGATTCTCCGGTTCTGGAATGGGAAAGTAATGGGAAAGAGGATTTAAAAGCCCACAGAAATTCAATTTCAACTTTCCTGTCTCTCCTTTCAAATCCTATTGAATTAGAGGAAAGTAGTCAGAGGAAAGTTTGAAAGAAAGGGGAGATTCACCTTTTCCTTCCTGATTTCCTAATTTCCTACTTGATGAATTCCTTGAGTGACAAAGGAATTCCCGTTTTCCTCCCTCAGTCTGGAAATAAAAATCTTGTCCTTTCTCTCCCTCCCCCATTACATTTGATTTACTTGCTCGGGCTAGAAAAACTCGAGCACATCTCCTGACTTTGTATGATGCCACATATTTTTTATGGCCGCTTTTTAAATGTACAGGGAGAATAGAGACCAGAGTTGTATAAACTTATATAAATAGGAATTGAATTGCTTATTGAATCCCAATAAAAGAACGAATTGATCCGTTTTGTCCAACTTTATAAAATAAAAAGGAAATATGCGATTAGACCACTACAAAAAATCCATTGAAGTAAATTCACTCAATCGACTCAAATATTTACATAAATTCTTGAATCAAAAATCTTTTTTATGTCTTCATATTACTATTTTATAAAAGAATGTCGAATAAGCAATTAACATTTAAGTGTCTATGTTATCCATTTCACAAGTTTTCTAATGAGAGCTCTTTACAATGAATAGTTTTCACTCAATTTAAGTTTAAAACTGTTTATAACGGCAATTATAAAACTAATGTCATTAAAAAGTTCAAAAGTTTCCTGAATATAAAAATAAGAATAACTTTATTTGAAAGGATTCCCTGTTTGAGTACAAAGGCGGTCTTTTTCCCAAACTATCCTTTATAAATATAAAAACATTTGTAAAAACATGTTTCATCTTAAATTGTTTAAAGACTACAAGGAAAATAATTCATCTCGGAACCGGAGAAATCGTAAAGGGAAACGAGATGGAGTTTTAAATTGAAATTGATTCCTTTTGCAACCCACTTTCCATCCTGCCGATTCAATTTAAAAACTTTGAAGAAAAAAACACATCTCCAATTCCAGTACACGTATATGAATAAAAGGAATCCATTAAGAGTTGAGGAAACTATCAAACTCTCTTTTTCTCTTCTAAAAAGTTTCTCCTTTGGTAAACATGGGGTGGGGCGGATCTCAACCTCAACATCTCAAGGGACAATTGTGATACAAAATGTATTCTTGAGGGATCCGCCCAACTCCCAAGCTCAATTTATACTTTTGTTTATATTTCTAATAACGTTCCTCATTCATTTCAAGAGTTACGCCAAACTTTCCCTTGGTTCATCCGCCATTAGGACCAAATTCAATCATAAGTAAAACTTGGTCTTTTTATTATATAAGCATCCTCTGTATTAATTAAGTTTATGGCCTCGTTTTGACTCAAATGGCCCATTTCCCATTGTTACACCCACGTTTATATAAATATCGCATAATATTTATCAGTTGCATACATGTACTACATACATATTCATACAGATATCTCAGATAACTATGTAAATTACATGCTTCCTCAAGAAAATCCAATTTATAAATTATGCGAGTTGGAAATTAATTTTCGTGGAATATTTTTTGTTATTCTTAAATTTTCTAAAGAATGTCGACAACGTGGAGGAGGGCAAATGGGAAATCTTATTAAGATCCTAAATATGGGGGGGGGGTTAAAAAAGCAATATGAAAGAGAAATATGCTGAATATTTCACATTTTAAACCCTAAGCTTTCCCTAAGCATCCCATAATGTAAAACTGAACCTTCGTCATAACTTTCCTCCGTTGTAAAAGTTTAACGAGTTTCCCAACAGTAGAAGTATTTAGACAGATATAAGTAATGCATTTTAGCATAAAAAATGTGAGAGGATTAAGCATTCCATGATATCGGAGGAGGAGTTTAAAGCTCAAAGAATTTATTCAAGAAGCGTGCAATTGCAATTCAAATAAAAGCGAACCTCCTATCCTTATTCTTAATGAATGCACGAGTAAGGAATTTCTCAACCTTTGAACTCCTTCTCTCTAATTCATATTTTATGCACAAATACGTTATATATGTACATGCCTAACTACCTATGTTATGTATGTGCAGGGGAGGGAATGATAAAAGGATTGGTGAAAGGATCAAAGGACTCTCAGTTTAAATCAGGTCAAGGGTCACTTTCCTCATTTCCTCTTCATTTCATATATCTCAAATTTATTACAATGGGATTAAGTATAAAAGTCCAGCGGATAAAATGAAAGCTTACATAGAAAAGATAGACTTTGATACTACTACACCGACGTTAAAGAAATGTACTATAAAATGGACTCGTATAAAGAAAGTACTTTCTATACTTATAAAAAGTAGTAACAATAAGGGTAGAGTACAGGGTGTATTTATAGGACCAGCGTGAAAGATAAAAAGGACCAACCTTTTTCGTCGAAATTTGTCGGATTATCGAAACAAGCGTCGGAATGGTCAACGGCCAACTGGGAATTGGCAAGACAGGCGGTTTTATGGAGGTCACAATGGCTTTTGTAGAGTCGACCTGTATTCACAAGAAACTTTCTTTAATACCTTGTGCGAACATATCCAGAAAATTCACCTAGAATACTTTTTAGATACGTATTTCTTAGTTTTCTTAAAGTTCACATTGTAAGCATACACTACCACTACCATACATATAATATATACACAGTAGTAACTATTCTGTACTAATATACATACACAGTAGTCTAATTATTATTTCTTAAGTAATTATGTTACAGAATTTAATGTAAGGCATTGGATTAAACCTATAAGCTTATGGTTTCAAGGTAAGATATATTTATAAGTTTATAAGTACTGATATTTATGAGATATAAGAGTTGGATAAGTATAAAAATTATGTTATGGTACCATCAGTTCCGCAGACGGACTTTGGTCTTCCTCGAGTTGGACATTCCTTTGTGCAAATACATTGAGGGAGTCCGTCTTCTCCCTCGCGACATTCTTTCCCGTGTCCGCACCACCAGCCCTCGCAAACTCCATTATCAACTTCAAAGGAAAAGAACTTTGTCAAAACTTGAGCTTTACCCTTTTCAGCAACAAAAAGTCCTCCACTTGATCAATTTCATGCACGAAAAATTTTGATTTTACTACGTATTACTTATATTAAAAACAAAAATGAAATATTCTCTTTTACACCCGTCCAACTTTCTGAACTTGCTCTTTTATCTTCCCATTTTTATCAAGTTAATCAAGTTAAAAGTTTTAATTACCTTTTTTGCTTTCTGCTTCTTTCACTCGGTGATGTCGAGAGTTTCTCTGAAAAAACATTCAAAATTAGATATACTGATAAACTTCAAGTAAAGAACTTGTTATCATAATTTGGTAAAAACAACATTAAAATTTGATTACTTAATCTTTCTATTAAAAAATATAGTACAGCTAATCGTACAAAAAAGGTCAATTGTTTAATTACATAAAGTCGTTATGTTTGTATTAAATTAGAAGATAATTCCAATGTAATTGTGGATTTAAAACTGGGCCTAAAATATTTATCTTGGTTGAGATTATATCACTTGTTAAGGGCTTAAAGTACATAGTTTTATTGTAAGAAAGTATGTACTGTTTGGATAATGGTTATATGAACCACTGTATAATTCATACACGGGCTTAATGCTCCCCATTTAAGTAGTAAATGGAGTAAGAAGGGGGCCATGGCTTATTCATGACATGGGGTTGGTCGCATAGGTTCAAGTAATCTAATTCCGATGGGGATATGGTTGAAGTTCTCAAGCCCCATGTGGGTCCGTTGGGTGTTCCCTGAGAGGAGAAATTTCCCTCCCGGTCTCTCTGAGTGTGAACTCCCAATGGCCCTCCCCAAACCCAATGCCTCCAACATTTTTGAATTTGAATTTGGCAGGGAGAGAGAAAGGCATTATTATTGTCAGGGATCTCCCTTTACTCCTCCTCGAGAAATCAAAAGGAAATAAATGCAAAATCGAAGTGAGAGAGATGCAAAAGAGTTTCTCAAACTCTGCTTATCCCTCTTTCACCGTCTTTCCATTTTCATCCTACGCGGAGGGATTCCTGGAAATGTTTCCAGGGGCTTTTCTTATCTTTGGCCCATGGGAGCCAAATCGACTCTCCCGCACTTCACCACTCTCTAATCTTCATTTTCTTATATCTTGGAGCACAAATGGGAGGTGGCGGCTTTCAATGCCGGTCATCAAATCCTTTATCCTTTCCACGTTATTCTACCTAATCGAGTCAGGACTTCAATTCTTGGAATTACAGAACTGTGAAACTCCAATCACAGTTTTCTTATTCACAGGACCGTCCGCATGAATTGCAAGAGATGATGGCGGGGAAACGTGTGAAGGGAAGAAAAGGAAAATGTGACAGCAAAGGAAATTGAATTGCTAAATAAATCCACCTTACTCAACTTCACCACTCAAACACATCTGAAAGATCCAAATTGTTTTGACAAAAAGGAAATAACTTTTTCTCGCAGATTTGTTTCCATTTATTTTTCAAACTTACAAATCTGTTTTGTAAATCTAAGTTTTGCACGTCAAAATAAACTTTCAGGTTGATAGATTTGATACAAACGAAAAACTAAATGTAAGTAAATATTTAACAAAAATTGTTATATTAAAGCGTATAATATTTATGGTATAAGTATTATATGTATAAAACTTTTAAGTGCTCATTTAATTAATTTTTACTTTTGGTTAAGTATTGATATAAATCACATAAATCATTTATCTAGCTTTTGCTTTTTTTCAAATTAAAAAAGGACCAATTTGTGCGGACCAAATGGTGAATTGTCCCCCAATACACGATGTGACCCAAGGGAGATATTGATCCTTCGAAGACAGTAAACTCAACTGCAAATTGCAATGTTAAAGTGTGTTATCTCAGTCGATTCCTCTTTCCCTATACTTTTCCCATATCTCGTCCCACGCCCTTACTTCATGACTTCTTATACGGATATTGTATTTCTAAATGTATGTAGTGTATAGGCAAGTTTCCATTCCCAGCTTTCCCTCATATTAACTAAAGAATTAGAACGTAAAATGGGAAGCTGGCTATAATAAAATAGAAAAGAAAATAAGCGTCGTATAAATAACAAAGATAGCGTCGAAAATCTTGGGATTTTAATGACTCCAATTTACGACCTCACTTATTTAGACCTTCCCCGAGCCTCTGACAGTCCAACGTTGTTATTATTCCATTAACGTTTATCAACGAACCCAACTTAATCTCGCATGGCCATATATATTACCAACTAATAATGCGAGTATTAAGACCTTAATCAATCCCTTGTTAATTAACTCGAGCTGGATTGGAGGTTTGTTGGAGTAATTCCTTCTGCGGCTGTTCTGTCAAAGGACATAAATATGGAAGTTGAAAAGGGGAAGGCCATTGGAAGAAGATGGTAAATCTTTCACGGGCCATTGCTCCACGAGGGTCTTTACAAAATGGTGGACCAATTCTGTTTGAAGACTTCGAGGGCTCCTCTTTGTTTCATCCACTATTATTGGAGAATTGGGCGCAATTTCATTTCCTCGATAAAGCCCTTCATTTAACCAAACGATGGTTTTGAGCAATTTCGGGTTTTGGGGAAGAAAGCGCTGAACAAGATCTGGAGAGACTTCAATCATCTCTTTGGTATTTCATAAGGATCATATATTAGGATTATTATTTGGTTCATAGGGGAATCCTGGAATTTCAAGTGAGAGACATCGATGAGTTCGAGGACGCTGTTGAAATTAATGAGTGCGATTAGACGGGCGAGATTTATTCGGGTCTATTCTTTACTCTCAGCTTTTCTTGACTTACTTCACAATTTATCGTCATTATTAAGTAGTATTTTCATCGCCCCTATATTCCTTCCCTATCACCGTAGGCGATGAAGAAGCTGAGAGTCAAATTAAATGACAGAAGTGATCCTGAGTGAAAGCCCTAACACTTCCATGGCCCAAATTCCCCTAAGGCTTCAATTTGCATTCCCATCACCGTCTCTCACCCTTTTTAATGGGCAATGATATAGAGAAAATCCAATTTTATACTTTTCTTTATGATATGATGAGACTCAAGTAATTGAATATCATTTATTCTCATTAAATTCTTTACAATTTTAAGCAATAAAAGCATGAACAAAATGAAAACTATCATAGCAATTTTGAATATATTTTTCTTGAAAAATAAAAAAACTCAATTACTTGTTCTCAACTTTCCTAAGACACGCATACGTACTATTAGATAAATTATATTTGCTACGTAATAAATATGTATAGTTTACGTTATGTAACTACCATACATATATCTTATTCTAAAGAAAACATGATATGTGATTTATATTCTCATATATGAGATATATTGTATATATCGAGAATTTTTCGAGACTTCGAAGACGGCTTTCGTCCATTTGACGGTACAGTTATTTTGGGGTATTCAGCTTACCCTCTTCGTTCCTGGCTCATGAGGCCCATACACAATGATGGAAATCACAATCCAGACGCTGTTGCACGATTCAACGCTGCATTAAGAACTAGACAAACTCGAAAGGGTTATCGGGACGCTTAAAAAGAAATTCCCTTGTTTAAGATATCTTCGGAATAATCCCGAAACTGCTGGAAGAACCATAATGGCGTGTTGCGCAATCCACATCACCAAGAGGGAATACAATGATGAGGAGTTTGTGGAAGAACAAAATCCTATTGACCCTGATGGGAATGAACGTCTTGAACAATTGTTGAACTTTTTCTAATATATAATGATTTAACTACATTATTTTATCTTTTATTTGATTGTGTAACAAATTGTTTTTATTAAAATCATTAATAGAATTCATGAGTGTATTTCGATGGTCCAAGCTGATTTTTTTTGTTCCAATTCAAAAAGGATTTTCTTTTTTCGAATTTGGATTCCCATTAAGTCAATTATCATCTTTGCTTTTTTTGTTCGCAATTCTTCCTCTTCTGTTGAACTTCGGCTGTGGTTTGAAGTTTAGCTTTTGTGTCGTTAGCTAAATCAGCTTTGGATCCACTTCGCTCTTTGAGAGAACCTTTTTTAATTGTATCCTTCGTTGAAGGCTGTCCCGATTCACCGATATCCATTCCGTCCAAAATGTAAGAATCTTCTCCAATAATTTCCAAAATCTTCTGGTCGACATCGTCCATCTCAAATTCTTTCTCACCTTCAACGCCTGTTTTCTTTGGTCGGTTTCGCTTGACCTAAAATAATAATTACTCATTATTCATATTAACCAAATGATTAATTAATTAAATAATTATAAAATATTATTTACCAAAAACGTCCTCTTCCACTCTCCCCAAACTCTATCTCGCATATCTCACCAGATTTTTTCCCAAACACCTAGTGTCAGAACATCTTTCCTAAGCTTTCTCCCGGTCGGTATCGAACACCTTGTTGTTGAGTTGTCCAAAGAGAATTTCCTTTTTTGAGGATTTCATCAAGAATGACCATTTTCTTTTTCTTGTCCAACATCTTCAAAAAAATAATCAAAATTAACTCAATTTTTGTATTAATTGGGAGAAATAACTGTTAACGAATGATTATTAATACAATAATTATTTACCTTTAACACGGACAGATGCTGTTTAATTGGTAATGAGAACCGAGGAATTAATTGGTCAAGAAAACTGAGGAATTAATTGGTCAAGAAAACTGAGCAATTGATAGAGAACCGGATCGAGTCGAGTGGAAAATGAATTGTTTTTAAGTATGGCGCGCGAAATCTCTTTAGCCACTCCCTCACGCACTTAATTTTTCCCAAGTAACGCCAAAAAGATGAAAAGACGAAAGGAAACCTATTCGAGTTTCTATGAAAAACCGAGCACTTGGGAAAAAAACCAATAATCCCAACTTAACATGATGCACCCCTGTTGGAAAAAAAGGTATTTATTAATTTAAGTTTCTAGAGAATTATGAATTTTATTTATTTGTACTTCAATTAAAATTATAGTTACATAGAGGAATACATCAAATTTTTTGTAAAGTCAATTGAACTTTTTTGAAACGCTGGATAATTTCCAACGGAATAATCCACCCAATCCGATTTGCTGAGCTGTCTTTTTGAGAAAATTATATTCGGAAGATGTTTAATTCTTTTAACTTGGAAGAGTAAATTGAAAAAAGAATAGTGGAAATGATAAAATGCAAAGGTCCCTTTAAAATTATTCTCAAAACGTATCGATTGATAAACAAAGATAACGTTATAATAGTCAATGTAGTAAAGTGCCCCAATTTGTTTAAATACGTGATGTATCGTTTATTTTTACTGAAGATCAAATAAATTAAAATTTCGAATTCTCTAGAAACTTAAATTAATAAATACTAGGACCTCGTTTTTCCCAAAAGGTCCAATATACAATATATTGTATCTACGCACTCTCGTATATTTTTCAATATATGAAAGTTATACACCTAATAAGGATTATCTTCACGTATTTATTTACATTTGGCCTGTAAGTTGATTTGATGGGGGAATGGAGCCGGGATAATACGGTAAAAATCGTAAATTCATTTGCCGGAGACGTTTAAAAGAGGAATTATCCAGGACCGACATTAAAAAACGAATTCGGAATTTATGCCCATGACTTGTTCATACTTGGGCAATAAAGAAGGAAGCGGAAGTGAGAACGGCTCCAAAAAGACCTTATGATGAAGATAATAAATAATGGAGAAGGATTTCAAAAACGGTGTATGCGAAAGTCATCCCGTCCAAAACCATCCACTTCGTCTTCATCCATCTCAAAATGAAAAATCTGCTGACGTCGCGCTCAAAACTTTCCGTCACATTTTCACATAAAGCGACTTTCAGCTTTCTGCCCTCTGATTATCATCGGGTTTTTACTTTAAACTTCGGTTTACCTAAAGTTCTCTCTCATAAGACGACTGAGATTTTAATAACTTGACGTGACGCAAGTTCTAAAAGTACTATTATATGGAAGTTAAAAGGGATATTGAAGAGAATTAAATAAAGTTCTTTCAGTCCAAGAACCCGTGTTACACCAATGGCACTTAAATCTTACAGAAATTGTTTTAAATTCAACTTTACAAACTTTCTAATTGCTTTCAGTTGAATTATTCAACCATACACCTTTCTCAGCCGCTCACATAATTTCTATTAACTTCCTTCACCCCGCCCTTACACCACACTGGAGGTTTCAAACTTTATTTTAGTTTAATTTCCAATTATATTTTTAATTAAATATTCCCTTGCAAAATTACCGCCATTGGGTTCCCTCAAGCTGTAGCCTACATTTAAAGAATAAATTACACGACTAATGTGAAAAGTATAAATAAGCGAAAGTTAAATGTTTGAATATTCGCTTTATTATTCATATATTCAAATGTTGGAATAAATATTATAAATACATACTTTTCTCTACTAAATATTTATGTATCAAGTAGCAAAGTGTTTCTAAAATGCCTTTTGAAAGAAATGATTTGAGAAATATTGGATTTTTCTTAAATCAGAGCGATACGCAGAACTTATCGTTCCAAATACAAAATGGCACATGAAATATTTGGACATGAATTACATTACGGAGTGATTTATGATCCATTTCATATGCAAATACCAAAGAAAGATTCATAGTTTCATGGCGAGTATTTTCGGAGAAGCGGACTGTCAGCAGCATGCAAATCGCCTCGCTTCATTTATAAGTCAAAATGAAAATTATGCTGAAAGAGATATGTCATTTGGTTGTATAATGTATTACATAAATAGCTCACCGTATCGATTCTCTCATAACGAAAACCTTTTCATTTATAATAAAAAAAGCTCAGAGATTTGTCCTTGTTGTGTTCAGTAAATTGACGAATTACAATAAAGTGAAATATAGGACCTATTTAGATACGAGTAAATATCAGTATATTATGTTACTTATAACTAATATATACAATGTAGTCAGATAATTTATCCTTCTAAAAGTTCAAATAAATAGTGAAAAATAAATCAAAAGTTCTTATTATTAAAACTCCTCAACTTTCCAAAGTCAGATTGAGATATACAAATTTCTTTCCGTGTTCAATGAACTAAACAAGTTTGAGCTAAGGACTTAAATGAATAATAAGAGTGATGATTAGGATAAAGCATTAGAGTTAAACTCGAACTCAATTGGCCTTTCCCCCGCCCCCACCCCGCCAACCAGTAGGAATACGACATTCCATTCCCTTTCCCACATCCTAGCCACATGATCCCAAACTCAGACAACCTCCCAATTCCCATTCCCTCAACCAGACAATCTACTTTAGGTTCTACTTCTAAAATTCTACTTTATAAAAATGTGACATAAAGAACACAAGAAATAATTGGTGGGCAGGTCTATTATATGGTATTGAAAAAGTAGAGAGTGATCATTGCGGGATATAAACTATACCTTTGAGGATGGGGGCAGATTGCGAGATATTATGAAATGGGGTTAAATGAGAATAATATGAATTTATATGGGCAAAGTATATATAAAGGTTTTTGTCTTATAAAATAATTTTTATATATTAGGTTAAAGTAATATTTACAGTTATGAAGAATTTAGGTTAGGTAGGGATATAGAGTGAAATTTTCCCAAATAAACTAAATATGAATTTATGTATATATATTATATACATATTGTATATTTGGTATGAAAATTTCATTTTGTATAATGAGAATGTGATGAGATCATCATGTCAACTATAAAATATGTATCAGATGTCATATATATTATCGATTGAGATTGCGATGAATTTATATGTAAAATATCTATATAATGCTATAACACGATACATGTAAAAGTTTTAAATATATGGAAAACTTCGAAAATGGGGAGGGTGGTCAGGTATGGAATAGTGGTTAACGTTCTTGATTTAAGTAAATGATGGCGAGTTCGATTCCCACTGAGTGGAAAAAAGTCTTTGATACTAATACATGTTCTAAATGATTTAACTTAAATGAACTCTGCCCCACCCCACACCCTACCCATGACAATAACCATGACCCACCCTGCATTACACCCCACCCCGCCAACCAGAAAAAAAACCACATTCCATCCATTCCCACGTTCCAGCCCCATGATCCGCGACCCAGACAACTTAATAATTCCCACTTCCACAACCAGACCATCCCAACATGTTCCACATTTCTCGACATTGAACAAATTTCAAAAGCTCCTTGAGATTTTTTTCGTTCCATTGTTCCTGGTTGGGAAGAGAACGGGGCCCTTGAGGTCTATTTCATAATTGAACTCAAGTGTTAGTTGCAAGTTGATGTTAAAAATTGATAAGGGCAATTTTCTAGTAATTTTTCTAATCAGAATCACCCCTGTGGTTGCTAATCTGTTAAATTTTGAAAACACTTTTGGTGATGCTAAATTTATCCAATCTTTGATTCAAAAGACCAATTTCTCTAGACTTCCTGGCATATATTGCATCGTATCTTCATTCATTAGTATGTAATTTAGCTTAATTTGCGAAAACCGCTCTTCACTTGGTAAAAAGTCAATTTTGTTGTCTTTGGATCGAATTCCGAGAAGAACCAGTTGTGAATCATAAGCTCTAGGATTTAATGCAAAGGCGGGAACATAATGCAAGTATTTATTTGTTGATTACATGAATTGAGCGCTGATGAAATGTATTCCCCTGTAAACGATATTAAATAATAAATATATAAACATTACTTTTAAATGATAGAGTTATAAACTTTTTGGTGGGAATGATGAAATGTTTTCTGATATCGCTTGATGTATTTGTGATCATCTCTTTTGTCAAAAGAATTTCATATTCTTCCCCACAAAATGGACATTTAAGTTTCGACTTAAATTTCTCATAATATTGATGTGTAAACATTTTCAAGTTGGTTTTTTTGATAAAATAGAGTATGCATGAAGATACATGCAAGAATTCTTTGAATAAATATCTCTCCGGCAAATTCACCAAAATAATTTTTATGTAACCATAAATTTTGCTCTGCTCAAAGTTACCACAAATGCAAAACCACAGGCCTTGTGAAAATTTTGCGTTTTGGTCTTTTTAGTCTGTTTATTTGCGATATGTCTCTCTTCTGGTTGGGCCATTAACTTTCAAAATAAAAATGAATAACCCAAAAAAATTCAAGCGTAATTATGTGTTTGGTAAAGCGTAATTGATCTTCTTTAGGAAAAGAAATCTTTTAAAGACCCTTTTTACAACAAAGAACTTTGTGGTTCTCTAGAGCACAACTCGAAATAAAAGAAAGACGATAATAACAATACAGGTGCTATTTACATTTTGTTACCAAGTAAGGGAAGAAAAATCAACAATTAAAACAATGATTCTCTGATCCGACTGTTATTAAAAGTAAATTAATCTCTTTTTCATATTTGTATTTGGAAACATATAGGGGAATATTATCCTTTTCATTATGTACAAAAAGATTTATTCTAACAGAATTATCCTTCTCAAAATAGGATATTTTATTCAGTTTTGTTGGTGTGGAAATTGATTTTGTATCAAATTTATAAAAATATTTTACATAAGCCATCGATTTTCTTTACATTGTTTTTCTCATGTCTATTAAAATGAGCACAAATTGTCATAAGAAAACATTGGTTTTGAGTTTTCTTTGTCGGTTGTCGAGAAAAAGTTCGTTCACATAAAGCGTTCTTTTTTCACCGAAACCTTACGCTCACTTAAAGAGTACTCATATTTAAGAGATGAACCACTATGAGATTTTGGCAATTTCTTTAAATGTCGTTTCAGCTATATTTCGAGGGGCTCGAGATCCAAATCCTCATCCATATTGAGGGCAAATGTGTTCATCCAAATTCCCAAAAAACTTGTCACAATCGATGCAAAGATAAGATTACCTAATAATTCACATTCGTAATTATTAAATTTATTTTCACTTGTGAAATAAAATTTGCTCTTTGAATTTTCATAATATTAGTGTTTGAAGAACAATCGTCTTCAATTGGGAGTTCAACTCGAGTATCCAATTCAGAATCTGTAATTTCCTCTTCAGAATATTTGTCCCTTTCCCGCGTTTCTTCTTCATCCTCACTATCAGAATACTCTCGGTTTATATCTAAACACCATATTTTCTGAGAATTCACAAACTCATTTGTGAAACAAGGTAATAACCTAGATTGTTTCCTCCAAGTTAACTAACAATGTCATGTATTTATAAAAAATAAGTGTATTTTTACCTACTTCCTTGAATCATACATACCGCTATTGTTCGAAAGATAGCCCCTGTTCGAAATTTAGCCCTGTTCGAATTAAAGCCCCGGGGAAAGCTTAAATTTTTTAAATATAGCCCCTGCTATAGATATAGCCACCCCTTCACGCACATTTAAATCAAAAGCGTTCTATCACATTAGTTTTTTCAATTTGTTTTATTTCGTCCGCTTTTCATAGATTTAAAAATTGCAAAAAAGCATTACCTATTCAATTTCTTTTAAACTTGACATCTTAAACTTGATTTCTTTTAAATGGCTCAAACTTTGAAGATATTTAAATTAATTCTGAAAACTAATAAATAAAATGCCTAGCTAATTACTCAGATTATTTAATTATAGTTCGATATATAGTCCTGCTCGAAAGAAAGCCCCCCATAAAGCCTTAAAAATTTAATTATAGCCCCGGTAATAATTAGTATATAATATAATTTTATATTCCATTTTTTCATTATCATCCCAACTTAAAAGATAAAATATGCAAGATACGCATATACTTTGCGCATATAAAATCATATTGTTCTCAATTAACGCCATTTCGTGATATCTCGCAATCTACCCCCACCCTCAAATTGGGATTGTCTGGTTGATGCAGTGGGAATTAGGAGGTTGTCTGGGTTTGTTATCAAGTGGCTGGAACATGGGAAAGGGGATGGAATGTCGTCTTCCTACTGGTTGGCGGAGTGGGGGCGGGGGAAAGGTCAATTGAGTTCGAGTTTAACTCTAATTCTTTATCCTAATCATCAAGAAACTCAATGAGCAAATATTTTTGCAGAGTAATAAATACAATACGTTAAATTTCGTATCCACGATAGCACGATTTTTGAAATGTTTGAATTTCACATGTAAATGTCTTATGTTTTTGGTCGTTGTTGAAATAAGAAGAAAAGTTGAATTTTTCTCCAAGTTATTGTTAGCTCGGAAATCTTTCCATTTCATATTCCTTAAGTTAAAAGATTTTGAAATGAGAGCTGGGGCAGAATGACAGCCCTTGAGATGAGAACGGTCTTAACAATACTTTACTTACAATGGTAAAGAAAACTTGGGAACTCAAAATTCGTTCATTTCTTTTCCAAAAACTTTCCAACTTTCCAAATTCACTTCTTTGTCAATTTGAGTCTCCTCTTTACTTTTTTATCTTTATTCTTTAAATTCCCTTCTCTCTTTGGATCCAAACTTTTCTCCTCGTAAAAGAAAATGATGCAAATTTGCAATAAACAAATAATGCTTTTTAATAATTTATAAATTAAGGGGATTTTTAAGGTTATTTACGAATCATTTCATTTAACCTCACATGGACAAATTGGTCTTGGCAAACTCTTGTAATTTATTCTACACTGAACAAGTGTATGCATTATGATGTCATTCCAGTCATTTAATGTTTACACCACATTTTTATTATCTTTCCTGCTTGAGATTAAAAACCTACCATATTTTATCTTCATGATATAAGACCTAAAGTATATTCACAAAAATTTTGGTGAACCTAACTATCACTGAACCGAAATGGCAGATGATGTCATAAGGAAATGTCAAAGTATGTAATCCGTTTTCTCAATTTCTTCTCACCGCTATTGATTTGGTATGGAAATTAGCATGAAGCCAAACCGGTGCTTATCAATGCATTTCATTACATTCATCTTCTGCATGAACGATTTTTCGCATTATTTAATCTTCCATGCACATGTTCAACTTTCATTCAATTTTTATGTTAAATGGCTATTTAATCAAAACATTGCTGTTTTGGCCCGCGTTTGTTAAATTCATTAAAATGGAGCTCACAAATATTGAGTTAAGTGTAATCCGTTTTTTGGGGGGGTTTGGAAAATGGCAAATCCACAGGCAATTATAAGAGGTTTATGGTAAGAGTTGTCTTTCTTTAAGTAGTGTATCAAAGTGGATTCAAAAATTGAAGAGTGGAGTCACTAGCGTGACAAATGTAAAACAAAAATGAAGACCAAAATCTGTTTCAACACCAGAAAATATCCAACAAATTGATTTTCTTTAATAAGGTCAAATCGACGCCTGACTGCACAAAACGTGGCCAAAACACTCGTAATTGAGAATACATCTGCATGGAAAATACTACATAATGAATTACACTTTAGAAAAGTTTGTGCACGGTGTGTTTCCAAAATGTTAAAATAAGTAATAAAAGCAAGAGTCTCAATTTGTGAATTGCTGCAGAAGAAGCGTTTTTAAAAAGAATTGTGACTGGGGACGAGACATGGATTCACCACTACTGTCCTAAGACAAAGCAAGCAATTATGCATTGGAAAACTATAAATTCACCCCGATCTGTTAAATTTAAAGTAAGTAAAATATTTTAATGTGAATATTTAATAATTATTATGAAACTTTTTAAATATTGAAAATGCAATTTTTTATTAGGTTCAAAAGTCGGCTGGAAAAGTTTTACTCACCGTTTTTGGAACATTTTAGGCATAGGCAAAAGGTAACCATCACTTCAGAAACATGTTGTCCTCTTCTTAAGCATCAACTCAGACCAGCCATTGTTTCAAAAAGAAGAGGTGCATTAAAAAGTGTTTTGCTCTTGCATGACAACATGCACGCCCTCACACATCACTTCAAACCCGAACAATAAAGGAGATTCGATTCCATCCTCTTGAGCATCCACCGTATAGGCCCTATTTAGCCCCTTCAGATTTTTACTTATTTGGGTCTTTAAAAAACACTTAGCAGGAAAGAAGTTTAGCAGTGATCAAAATGTTTGTGATATTTGTGATTGGTTAAAAAGCCAATCAAAAGAATTTTATTCAATGGGAATCAAAAAGCTTGTTAATAGATAGTAAAAATGTATCGAAATTGGAGGAGAATATGTCGAAGAATGAATAAATGATGAAATAACGCATGGCTTTATGTAATGAAATGCATGACATGGCTCCGGTTTGGCTCAATGCTAATTCCTTGCTTTTCACATATCAAACCAATATCTGCGAGAAGAAATTGAGAAAACGCATTACATACTTTGACATTTCCTTATTACATCCTCTGTCATTTCGGTTCGGCGATAGTTAGGTTCACCAAAATTTTTGTGAATATTCTTTAGGCCTTATATTATGAAGATAAAATATGGTAGGTTTTTAATCTCAAGCAGGAAAGATAATAAAAATGTGGTGTAAACATTAAATGACTTGCCCTCGCATTAAAGTATTCTTCGTGTTTTTTGAACCGAAGCTTAGACTGCCCTTAATGTAATAAAATAATATGAATGTGTTGAGAATTTGTGAACAACTTCCCCGAGGGTGAAAGCGAAAACTTGGAAGAGCTAAAATGGGCTAAAAAATCTTGCATAATTTCTTCCTCGCTCAATTCTTCATGCTCAATATTTTTTAATAATAAATCTCTTTATAAGGGATTCCCTTTCTTCTCAAAAAGGTTTCTTTTAAACATCCACATTCTCCTCCTTCGGAATACAAAATTGAGACGACGAGCAGCGAAGAAGAAAAAAGAGGATGAGAGAAAGGAAGATTGATTTTACGCTTAAAAGAAGGATGAGGAAAAAAGGAAGAACCTTATTAGAATACATATGAAGAATGCATTATGGAATCTATTAGTTTTTTCTTTCTCCTTTAAAAAACATTCTTAAAAACACGATGATCAAGATACAAAAAAACTATTGGAGGATTCTCTGTTATTGCTTATATGATAGCAAACTCTTAAAATACGAGTCTTTGTAAATACATCTTATGTATGAAAAGGTATGTAAGTAGTTCCATGGAGGAGTTTTCCCAATGGAACTTTAGGTCTTTACATCTTCTGCAACTACCATCATCTTGTCTTTTATTTCAACTTCTCCAATGTTAGTTTTGGGACCATTGAAGTGAAGTCCTCCATCTTCATTGCCTACTTCACTTCTTCCACCAAAGTATTAAATGTTAGAGCTCTTACAGTGAGTCAACAGTCTCAATGCGATCCTTTAACAAAATACATTTACCCTCAGCGTCCTCGGAGGGAAATCCACAATAATAAATTTGAATATACTCAACGTCTCTACTTCCTTTAAAAGTGTGTGCATAATATAAAATCTACGAAGGCTTCAATTCCCCTCTATGGCACAACTACTCAAATTCCTCGTAAAAAACGGCCTTTTCCTACTTTAACTCCCTCGTAAAAATGGTATGAAAAATTTCCTAAGTAAAATTCATCCCAACTTCCAAATTCTTGAGCATACAAAATATAACACAATACTTTATAGGCGTAAAAATTGAAAGGTTATAGACATTTAAAAGAATAATGGCTCGGATCTCAATATTTAATTTTCGAATTTTCAAATTGTGTGCCGAGGTCTCTCAAAAAAGGTAAATTGAAATGCAAACATGAACGAAGGCGAATTGCTTTACATGTTTAAACAGGCGGCTGTGAAAGTGTCATGAATTTTTAGAAGTGGTGAGGATGGAAAATTTGAAATTGATTATCATAGAAAGGAAATTACAAATTCGTTTGATCCCGTATAGTAATGAAGTGATGAGATGAAGAAGATTGAAGGTGGATTGTGAAAGGAGAAGAATCGATAATCAAGAGAATCAAGAAAAGAAGGGGAGAATTTAGAAATTCCACTACTTCCACCCAATATCTTTAACAATGGTTCTATCTCCACTTATATTTCTCCACAACCGGGCTTATACCAAAAACCGGATATCTCGTATATTAAATTGAGGCTCATGATCACGATAGGAAAGGGAAAGATCATCCCTTCGCACAAGACAACGTTCAATTATTCCCCATCAGACACATCCCCTGCATCGACCCTCTTGCGTTCTCGTTGAGAGGGCCAAGGAAATTTGGCCGTCTGGGGAATTAATGCAATATAAAACTCAGTCTTTTCAAATGGGGGAGAAGAAACCGAGAAAAAACACGAGTGAAAATCCTCATGGAGAGAAAAAGCCTCGAAACGAGAGGGGTTGGATTCATAAGAAAATCATTCTCCTTTTCGCATCATCTTCACACGCACATCACGTAGTAACGCGTTATTCGAATGACAGTATGATTCCCTAAGTCTTCTCTACACCATTACGCAAATTCATTTCTTTTAGACTACAGAGCCTATAAGAATAGGAATATTCTAAGAATTTAATCTAAATGAAAAAATGAAAATACATCCCCGTTTGGATGGTTTCAAATAAACGGCTTGAACATCTCAGATGAAAAATCAATTTGGATTTTTTAGAGAATCTTCCGATTTGTCAGAATTGTCAGATTTAAAGCAAAAGTTGCGATTTTGAAACACTCTAAAATTTCCTAAGATGGGCAATATTTTTAGAATGAAGTTTTTGAATGAATGGTTTTGTCAATAAATTAGAGTTCAAAAAATATTGTAAGTAATAAATGATAGGCATGATAAGATTTTTTATTGATATACTTATTTTATATGAGAAATGGTGATTATAGTGGTTATATCCTCACATTAATCAAGAAATGAATGGGGATAATGTTTGCGAGGATTATTAGATAGACCATTTCTTGTAATTCATCTCTTCACTCAGGACCATTGAGAGAGAGAAAGATTGTGAGAAAGGGGATAAGGAAATAATGGGTCATTTCAGTGTTCTGACACAAAGCCCTTCATCACTCCCTCGACTTCCTCTTTCTCTCATCATTCCTCTTAACTTCATTCAATCAACATTTCCTTTCTTCCCTTTACTCTGCTATGGGTCTTTGAGTAATACACATTTAGGGGAATCAAATCAGAACAAATAGCCAATACAACATAGAGTAGATACACCATGTATGGTATTATGATATTGTTTAGTATGTATAAAGTAAAATATGCTGACAATCAGTATGTAATAATAATGAATATAATGTGTTTTTGTTTTGGGATGATCACTAAACACTAAATATTGTAAGATATCATTTAAATCATATTAAACTGTTGCAACGAATCTATTTATACCTTTACAATAATTTCCTTGTTTAAATATATTTTAATTTTTATTTGGGTATTTAGCAGGAATAATGTTTATATGATTAAAAATTAAAAATGTTTACCTTTGCATCGAGGAGCGAGATGAGTGAAAGGAGAAGGAAAGTCCTTAAAAGAACTCCGCTCCAGCTCCGAACTCCCCTCGACATTTCTGGTTCTGTTCCCTGTAAAAAGTTAATGGAAATATTAAAAATGCGGGTCGAGTGCAGAAGCCTGCTCCTGTCTTCCCTTAACAGAAAGTGAGAAAAAGACTTCCCCAAACCGATCTCAACTCTTAGCACTCCAGGGAGAGTTAAAAAGATTTTAAAATGGAATTTGGAGAAGAAAACAAAAAGGGATGGGAATTAGAGATAAAAGCAAAGTCCAAAATGGTTCATGGAAATGAACCTCATTTCAAAATTCTCCAAAACTTTCTCCACTCAATGAGCTAATTTATTAGCAAAAGCTGTCATAAACATCCCATGGATAATTCACTGGCCCAAAAGTCATCTTTGCAAAATATGCATATTGAAGGCTTTGCAAATTATAGTTTATTGAAGACTCCCTGCATTTTCCAATTCACTGTCTTTAATCATTCACAAAGGAAATTTGGCTCAAAATGGGAGTACCTACATTATTAAGCATAGAGATTAAAACCGTCGCCATCGAATTGATGCCTAATGACAAATTTATTCTTGTTTGTCTCCCCTTTCATCTCAAAAGGCTTGAAGCTGGGAGTGAGATAAATACTTATTTACATTGCGCTCTCCCAACTTCAACATCCCCTTCATAAGCATTATGCATTTATAGGTCCAGTCCTTTAGTTAGGAAATTTAATGACCTCATTCCTAATCTATTAACGACTTTTCTCCTTTTAACTATGAAAACCTGAGTGAGAAACTTTGCTCAAATGTTCTATATATTATGTACAATATTAACCCAAAGTGTCCTATTCAAAATAACATATCTCCCACAGTTGGCATCAACTATAGAAGAACAGTCTTAATAGCACTTTGGTATTAAAATATTTCCCAAAATTTCCAGAAGCGAACTATCTGGTAATTCCAAAATCATTACAAGTAGATTAGATATGCCCCCAAATGCATAAGTTACATAAATAAAGCCATAAATAGTCAAACCTTCCCGAGGCAAACCGGGTATTTTATGGTTCAAAATCTCATTTTAAAATTTGGTTTCGGGTGTATGGTGAATTATATCAGGAGGAAATTTATTGGCTGAAAGATATTAAAAGCTGATGAAAGTGACGATGATGGAAAGAAGGTGAAAGATCGGAAGAGTCATTCGCTAACAAAATATGAAATCATGCTGAGGGTGTGAGGTTTCTCCCCTCTCGGTTCTTCACGTTGCATCACCATCACTTGGATCTGAAGGATAAAAGGAGTAGTGGGAAGTGACGTCCCCCTTTTATTCATGACTGTAATTTAGTTCCTAAGACGTGGTTTGCATCGAATCACTCTACCAAGCTCCTCTCCTCCTCCAGGAGAGTGATACTAAGAAAAAGAAAATGAACTTCTGGATCGAAATAATAAATTTCCCAAAATTGCCCTTCAATTCCGCCACCTTAACTTCAGGAATTTGAATTCGCATTTTCCTTTCAATTATTCTCTAAGGCCCCATGTTGTGCAGCCGCTAATCCACCGCATTTCCTCTTATACACTCGGAAGTGAAGTGGCTTAGCGGTGCAAATCAGCCAGAAGGACTTTACCAGGCAAATCCGATTTCTCCCGAGACGTCTCTAAACCTCTTTTGATAAAAGTATAAAACAGCAATCTGCATCATATAATAGCTAAATACTTAGTTTGTACAGGAATAAATGGAGGAATCGTGGAAGCAGAAACGGAATAAAATTTCAAATCTCCTGCTCATTTCCACTTAATCCTCCCTCAACAACCCTTAGGAAGGAACGAGAAGGGGAAAATAAAATTCATTTTGCCTCATTTAATTCCCCTCGGATGAAAAATTAGCGGAGTCTTCGCATACGAAACATGGTTAATTGAATGAAGGCTTAAAAACGGCTGAATGAAGATATTCAAATAGATTCAATCTCCCGTCATGAGAGCCTAATTGGATTTATATTAGAAAGATTCTTTAATCATTCCCACGTGCTGTAAACTCTTTCGACTATTCATCTGTTCATTCTAATATTCGTTCCATTTTAAGACCTTCAACGTATTTTCACCCAAAGTTCCACTTTGAGAATTTAACGTCTCAATATTCCAAAGTCTTCATTATTTTATTACGCAGCGAAGTTGTTAAACTAATTTAACTCCTTCTCTCCATTGTTTTCTCCAAAATTCTCCTTTGTTTTCTCTATACCTTGGAATTGAGATCATGAGAATAAAAATGAAGGCAAAGGTTGCATTAATTTAAGCCCTTGGGCCAAGCTGGTCAACAATACATTTTCCATTCTTGTTCATCCTGAACGAATGATCGTGTTCCCGTATAAGCTCTGTGTATTTTGAGACCAATTGTTCTTTTATTCTCATGATCTCAATTGTATTAGTTGAGATAGGAAACCGGAGGTAGAGGAACCTCTCTTTCACAGAAATCGATAAATTGACATATGAGTGAGGGGAGACAGAAGAGTTGAAATTTCCTACGCCGAGTTAACTACAAATGCATTATAACTCTATCGTTCTGGTCTTGTATTAAGAAGTAGAAAACAAAGAGATGCCCAAACTCTCCAACGGCCAATTGGAAGTTCGTGTAAGAAAGAAAAACTTTCAACTAGACTCGTAAATAAGATAAATCCTTCTAATTGCTCCGCCTTTGCTGAAGTAATTACTACACCAAGCTTCTCCACTCACTCCAGTGCAAAACAAGGGAAAAGAAAATATCATTTATAAATCCTCACTTACCAACAACTTCCTTCACGTGGTGATTTAGTGTTCAAGCTTTCAGTGGTCTTTTACCGACCCTGCAAATCACGTACAGCTTTCGTGTTCACGTCGCGATCCGGAGAGTTTTTCAATTGACAAACTTAAATTATCCTGGCCCGGGATTTAACTCGAGTTCTATAATGAATGAAAACGAGGAGGATTCGATTTCCGGCTCTGTAAATTTGAAATAAGTCAACGTGGCCGTGAGGAGGTTGACGAGGAAGTTTGAAATAACGAGGAAGAAATTGCGAGATGGGAGCAGATGAGAGAAAGCGGGAGGACTGGTGAGCTCAGAGAGGGAAAATCGGGCTCGAATGTTTTGTGTGAGGAAAAGGGATCGGGGAATATTCGGAGAGAAAGTTAACGCATGCTCCTCCTCCTTTCCCTATCTCTCCGTCTATCTCTCCCTTATAGTCCGACACCCAACTCAAAGGTCTTTTGCCGGGAGTCTCTGGAAATCCCCGAGAAAGAATAGAATACCTATGTACGTACATACAGCTCCGCTTTCGATTCTACTTACTCTTATTATACTCACTACAGGGCTGTAGGGGAAACCGGGAAACCCGATATGTCTACAAACCATTTGGCAGTATTAAGGACATAAAGTCTATGCCTTTCACACCCATAGCCCAACCCTCACACATATCATTTACGTATGCATTACTGGGATCTATAAGTTTGGAAATTTGGGAAAGGTTCGTGAGGTTGGTTGTGAGAAAAGGATTTGATTCTCATCAATCCGAACGGGAGGACGGAGACCCATAACTTCAATTCAAACTTTATGATGGAATTATTTTGGAAAGTTAATTCAACTCACCCTCCCTCCCCTCCCTTCACCTCCCGCTCGAGTGGTGCAAAAATTGAACGTCGGTTCCAATTTAGCCACCTCCCCATTGAGTCGATGAATGCTTTCATTAGATATTCAAATTATACTGCGAGAAGGGTTGTTGGTGAAATTGATGATGAGGTTTTGACTTGCGGCCAAAATTGCACTAACCACTTTGCAAGGACAAATAAACTTTGATAATTTATGTATGTATGACTTCCTACTTGTTCCTATCCACTCATTCATGTTCGATCTGAATCAGGAGACATAAAGTATAGTACTATTATACATATATTACTATATATAGTTAGTATTTATTAATACATGAACATATGCAAGTTTAAGTATCTGTAATTAACAATTCTCGATATACTTATTATATTCTTATTCATGTCCTGTACATTGAAGTGGATTCATTGAATGCTTGAGTCCCAAACATCTTTCACTTCTATTTAATAGATCAAAGATCCTATCAGGTCTATAGATTTTGGATTTTGCGAGAAAGATATGTTCTCAATAAGGTTGTGTGGAAAATGTAGCTGGTGGAAGTTTGCTCTGAACATTTGAGAGCCGAAAAGGCGATAGAAGGGCAAAACGTGCCGCACCAGCAGGTTTCCTCTTGGATTTCTGATTTATTAGAAACGAAACTTTCTCCCAGTTTCTCCTATTAGTTTATATACGAACACCGATGCCGACGGAGAATTCCCCAACTCCACAAATTTGTCTCTTTATACAAAACGAGGAGGAAATACACGGAGAACCGCAGCGGGTCTCATTTATCTCCATGCATTTACTCATTTCCCCGTCCCACATAAATTATTGCTCCTAGCGTTAGTTATTAAAGACTCTTTCATATTTCACATAATGGAAGGTCAGGAGAGTCTCAAGGTGCTTATTCGTCTTAAAGGGTTAAAGACCATGATTTCCTTCTAAATCTCATATCATAAATAGCCGCTCAATAATTAATGCAGCCTTTTTATTAATGAAAAAATTCTATAAAGTACTTAGGTAGGTTCATTTTACTCTATATCACACATTATTACTTACCGTTGGGGAGTTCAAAGAGGGTCAAATTCCAAGGAATTCTCAACTCATAACTTTTCTTGGGGCTCATAACTAATGTTCATCTATGAGAAAAGTTTTGCTATTTCATTCAGAATAATTGCAGCTTACGCCTCCTAAGTGCCCTCTGAATGAATCGTAGATCAGGAGGAGAGTGAAAAGTCTATATGATAATTGCAAAACCCTCCGACTCTTCCTTTTATATCATTAAAGAATTCTCAACCCAATTCAACAAAATTCCTTCAAAACTTCGCCTTTTATCACAGAATGAGGAGATATGAGAAAAGCCGCAAATGAACTTTCTTTCATATTTATTTCTCCCAAGGATAAAATCTTTCGAGATAATTTATATTCTTAATAAAGCGATGATGAGGGTGTTTGTTCTCATATCCTGAAGAACCTTTCGTGACTTAAATGATGTTTATGATTAATAAAAATGTGAATGAACTTTCTAAAAAAACCACAAAACATTATATTTTGAAAAACTAAAAATTTTGAAATTTGAATATCAAAATTTTTAGTTTGTTCTCATATCCTGAAGGACCTTTCGTGACTTAAATGATGTTTATGATTAATGAAAATGTGCATGAACTTTTTTTAGACCACAAAACATTATATTATTTAAAAAAAATTAGAGATTTGAATCACTTTTTGTTTTGAAACTTTATTATGCTTTTTAAGACGTAATAAAACAATTAATTTGATAAACATTTTAGAATCTGTTAAAATACATGAATAAATATTAACAGTATAGTAAATAGTCTGAAAGGCTCGAGATTCTAATGTTCGAAATAAGTAATATTAATTATTAAATTGAGCGTACAATAAGAAAGTTGATGAAAAGTTTTGGCATTGTAGTTATTCATCAATAAAACAATATCAAAAGTTACACAAATTCTTAATCATTTTAATAAATGATTTCTTGTGAATGCAATGCTGTTCTCTTTGCAAATATAAGCAATCGCAATCAATAATACATTGAACTTGTACAAACATAGTGAACCAGAAATATCCACAAAGTTTAGGATTATTTAGTAATGTAAAACATAAGACAAGTACAGTAATTACGGTACTATAATTTATATTGTAATATTATCGAATTAAGAAGAGAAATATGATCTACAAAAATTAAATCTTATTTATTACCGGCTTTATAATTATAGTATTATTGCTCAAAAGTAAGTATTTTTTTAGATATTATTTCATCTTTACTAGAGATTAAACAATTTAAAAGGTTTTGAATAAAATCCTTGAACTTATTTCATCAGGCACAAGAAATAATTAATATAAGGAAGTATATAAATATAATATCGATTATTGGTTCATTTGAATATATTTATGTATTTAGCTTGGAGGCTTTATGGCCACCCAGATGATACTCTTGTAAGAATAGTCAAGCATCGATTTTTGATTGTCTGCATACCGTGTCAAAATATCAGTCCTATGTTTCTATAATAAAAAATTAGATTTATTTCCCATCGTTTAAAAACATTTGAAAAGTTTATTTAATAAAAAATGACCTCAATGATAAATCCAATCTTTTCAATAATCGGCAAAAGAATGTCGAATGAAGGTTCAATGGAATTTTCATCCTGCATGTCAGCGTAGTGATAGAGCAAAGGTCCCAAATTGATCCAAACACCATTCGGTTTCAAACAGTCGTAAATTCTTTCAAGGAACGCGACAATGTTGCTAGCACAATCAATAAAGAAACATGTGACAATGCAATCCCAAGCTCCTTGATTCCCTTTCGTCCCGTAAACTTCCAAAAAATCTCCGGCCGTCATTGAAAATTTTCTTTCTTCTGGAAGATCTGAAGGATCAATATCTGGGAATGTGACTGGTCGAATTTGGTCCGCACAACGTAAAATATTCGATGTTTGATGAATCCAGGGATAGCATTTATACTTATCAACTTCATAACACCTTTAAATGTTAGAATATTTTATGAAACGATTCACAAAAATAGAATTTTATATTTTATTTCATATTTAAGTATTATTTGTTTTTGGTTTAATTAAGAATTAATAAGAAATTGATCTCACTTATTAAGGATAAAATTAGACGCAAAAAGCATAAAAAGTGAAAATTCATTTCCTTCTGTGATAAATCCTCTTCTCACAATTTCATGAGTCAAGCGTCCCATTCCAGCTCCAGGAACCAAAACTCTGGCATCTTTTCTCTTGCTAAATATTACATTATTGTTATAATTTTAAATATAATTTTTCATTCTGTAATTATTACAAAATATAAATTGAAAAAATAAAACCTAACATACCTTGGAGGAAATTGACTCTCTAACTCATTGAGAATTGGTACATAACACGAGTCTCGTTCATTTTTACCTTCAACTGACCAATCTCTGACAATTTGTTTAAGAACAGCACTAAGTTTATCATAATCGCTGGGCTTCGGAAGAACATGAAAATTTTCCCCATTCTAAAAAATAAAAATAATTGCCATTCAATTAAAAAATCCAAGCTTGATGTTTAATATTAATTAATTCGCATGAAATGTTTTTAGTTATTTAAACAAACCATTGGAAAAACTTCATCGTGGTTCTCAAATAAGTGCGACTCGTCATAAACAAAAAGGGAGAACAAATTCTGGTTGAACTCAATTCGGGATTCAATATTAAGTAAGTGTGATTTGTAATCGTCGAGTAGGACTTGATGTCTCTCTGGAAGAGTTAGTAGATAATCTAAAGATTTCTTTATTTTGAACTTGGAAAATTTCCTAGAAAAATATATTAATTTATCGAGGATTTATATTAACAATAAGTTATATTTCGATGTTTAGTCGAGTAATTCGTAAATTACGATTACATCTAGCGATTTATGAATTTTTGTTTCGTTCACAAAACTTCATAAATCATTCTTACTTGTAAGTGTTGAAAGTCGTGACAATTTTTTGAAAATGAGTTCTTTCATCGTCCCATTCTTGATTTTTCTTATCCGTTGAATCTGGTTCTGACATTTTTGGATTGTTGTCAACTTCAAATTTCTGTCTTTTGGGCTCGATTTGTTGATCTTCTAACTGATATTGGATCTCAATCTCTTTCTCATCATTCGTGCTCTCTTCACTCATCATACCTAAACTCTTATCAATAACGGTATTAATTATGGATTAAGAACCTTGGACTATGTTATATTTATACTCTATAACGTATAATTAGATTTAGATTTCATTACAATTTACAAAAGTTAGTCTTTGACTCTGTCTCTTCTCTGACTCTCTGCTCTGCTTTGCGCTCTTCTATGCCCTATGCTGGCTTTAAAGGTAAAATCCCACAAAATACGTATGAAATTACCTATAGCTTTATCTAGCCTCAATGGTCCCTGTATTTTGAGACAATGTAACTATTGCTTCTGTCAATTGATATTTTTAATAAATTGATTATTGATTTTTAACTATCCTGTTAACAATTTTGTCTAGTTTTGTTATTTTATGAGTATGAGTTATGAAACATTATTTAAATATGTATTTTTCTTTATGAAATTTTGGTAAATCGATCAAGAAATAAATATTACATAAATACTCCCTTTTTCAAATAGTTTTGCCGATTTGATGAGCCATAGCTCCTCCCCCTGTTTCAGTCTTCCCTTACGCGATTATACTTTTTCAAATTAGACCACATTTATCAAGTATAATGGATATGTTATTAGGCCACCCATGAGAAACAGTGATGACTCATAAAAATCAGCAAAACTATTTGGAACCAAGAGTATGTATCTTAGTTTATTACGCAAGTATTTTTGCAAATTAATGAGTGTTTATACAGTACGATATATGATTTATATGGTTAATATAAAAAGTCAAGCATTTATTATTTAAATAATAACTATATTATAAATTATCAAAAAAGATACTATTTTGAAATTAGGTACGTATAAGAAATTATAATAGAAAATAAATTTCAAATAAGACGAATGGATTAAAAGTATAAGATTTTAAAACAAAAATTTTTGCACATTAGTTTAAGTTTAAAATTAATATAAAATATGGTTGAAAGTTTAAAATTTCCTATAAAGGCTACTATATGTCAAAATATACACATATAATATACCAAGTTGATTGTATTATTATCAATTGGCATCATCATCCTGAAAGTCTGTGATGATTTCATTGAGATAATTTACTGGGAAGTAAGGCACGTTGAGCTTTTTGAATAATTTAGATCCTTCCTTTTCATCGACACTTAGAATCATCGTTGCTTCATCCGGAGTCTCAACAGTTTTTCCTCCACCGGCAGTTATGAGCCGGGATATTGCCTTTTTCCGTTCTTCTTTCTCAATTAGATAAATTTCCATTCCCGAGTAAGGCTTCGACTTCTCATCTCGTTTGATCTTTTTGTACCAATAAATCGCAGCTCGAGCCAACGATTTCTCATGAAATTTGTTCAGCTCTTCTGGCCTAAAAAAGTATTCTTCGACCTAATAAAAATTAAACCAAAGGTTTAATGTAATGTACAACTTAACAAAACTATATCTTATATTTTTCATAACTAAATATGAAATGATATGGGAGTTTAAATCCCAAATCGATCAACTTCAACTCTTAATATTTTATTTTGCGCGTTTCTAAAGATTTTTTACATTTTTAATTTAATTTTTTTTCAATTCCATGGTATAGCAAAAAAGTATTTTGCTATGCTGTTTAGTATAGCAAAATAATGAAAGAATAATAAAAATTAAGCGCACGATGTATTTTTAATCCCCTGGATCTACTCAATATGCCCCAATATTTGATATAATACCCGTAATATCACTAAAACAATCTTAAGATTAAAATCATAATTTGAAGTTATCGATTTAGGATTTAAACTCCCATATGTATTAGATAGATAATTAATATTAATAATAAAACGATACTTACAGGTAGGAATTGCTTTTTCTTAAGAGAATCGTAGACAAAAGCTTCTTTGACTATAAATGCACCAGATGCAATTGAACAAAGGGCCTTCTCATTTCTTGATAATGCATTGGTAATGAGACCATCGACTCGGTAATCAAACTGTTGAGATTCGTGAACGAATCCGCCAAGGCTTTTGATGACTTCTACGATTTCCTTTTTCTATTTAAAATAAAAACTTAAAATCATATAAAGTATGGTAAAATCTTAGAAAAAGTATAATTATATCATAGAAAGTAACATTAGGGTTTGTGTTGTTCAGAGCAAATGTAAGAGGTTGGGATTCTTTTGGTGGTGATTTATGCGTTTCAACTCTTTCAACGGTGTTCTTTGATTTAAACATCTCGTCATTTGGATTCCAAATGAGTGGATTCCCAATAAAATCCTGAGTTGATGGAATTTCTCGTTCCGAGATCTCATCGTTCATAACGTCGTGAATGGTGCTTTTAGCAATTGACAACTTTGGTTTTTCAGATCGTTGATCCTTTGACCTGGATCGAGTTGTTCTCTCTGTTGGCTTGCTATTAGAAGTCGCCTTCGTATAAGGAACAAATTCATTTTTATCGCCGCAGTCCCAAACCCATTGAGGTGGACAGAAAGAAACCTTATTTTTGTCATGTACTTGTTTAGCATATTTACTTGCGGTGGTCACCTTCCCCTGTAAATTAAAACATGAAATTAAATAAACATAATTATTAAACACTAGACATGTTAAAAATAATTGTATGAAGAACGAAAAATTTACCTGATAAATAAGGTGAGTCAAATGTGGTTCCTTGATATTGGTGGTTGTGAATCCACCCAAAGACTTAATGACATTTTCAAGATCTTCCATAATTTCTTCACAAGTTATACTTAAATAGATTACAACATCTCCCTCCTTAAATTGTTGATCAACTTGTAAATCCTCCATCGTTTCATCAGTTGTCCTAAGTAAAAAGTAAGTAAAATATTAATATGTTTTTGAAGTAACAATTTATAATTATATTTCATTCGCGCTCGGAACAAACGTGATTTTGAACGAACCGCTAAAATATTATTGAAAATGTATATGTGGGGCTCGGGAAACGCTTGTGCAAATTACCATGTAAGCCCCACCATGAATAATTTTATAAGTAATTTTTAAAGCAATTCTTAATATTATTCTATAGTATATATTATCTCAGGTATTAATTAAAATAAAATACGAACTTCCATTCATTAGAGGAATGTTGGTTTTCAGTTGATTTTCTTGGTGAATTAGTTTGCGGTCTTATTCGTACACCTCGAGATGGACCAGGAGCTGGTGATACTTGTGATTCGTGTGGTGTTTGAACCCGAGGTTCATTCTCCTTTTCTCTACTTTTACTTTCACTGTCAGACACCTTTAATGCTCCAACTGATTCATTCAAAGAAATATCCGGTGTTATGTCTGGATAAGGAATATGAGCATATTTCTCAGAAGTTAGCATGTGGCGTAACTTCTTTGTTGCAGGAGATGCAGTCTCATCATCAGATGCATTGTTTCGCAAGATCTAAAAATATGTTATAATAAGCCATTTTTAAGTGAACAAATAATACATAATAATATGGATAATTCTCAAAATGACAATTAAACCTTAACTAACTAAGGTATTTAAAATTTTTAGTTACCCATCGAGGGATTTCAGTGATGCGCTCTTCGTTTGCCATCCTTTTAGCAGCCATTGAATGGAGCTTATTCAATTCTTCCATAATTATGGAATCTTCAGATGGCTCAGATTTCCATTTCACTCCGCATGGGTTATAATATGGAGAATCAAAAGTGTCGTCGGATTTCAAATCAGTGAACTTCCGACCTTCTGGGTTCCTTGGGGCCGACATCGGTTCTGGTGTTTGAGTCAGGCCTTGTGATTGAGATAAAGGAGTTTCTGGAGTAGCTGGACTTTTCGTCCGATTAGAAAGGACGCTGAGTCGATTTCCAGGAACTGGAGGAGTTCTGAAGCCATTGGCTTGTAATTCCATATGTTTTTCGACAAGATTATCCATCTTTGAATTGGTGACTACTGGTTTAGAATTAACTCTTGACACACTAGGCGTTATTGGAAAGAAATTGATCGTAGAGTCAGGGGTTCCTTGTTTGTTTGAGGTTAAGAATCTCGATTCATTGACTTTAGATTTTTCATTGTAGCAGGCGAGGGCCCACTCAACGGTGACGACTGGAACTTGCCATCGAATAGCTGCCTTGTATTTATCATTATCCGTGGTTGAACATATAAGGATAGTCGATTTCTGGACATTTCCTTTCTCGAGACTTGACTTCCGAGCAAAAACTTCTTGATATCTAAACCATAAATTCACAATTAAATTCTACAATAACATCCAATGTATGACAAAGGTGACAAGTAAAATTTAAAACCAAATAATTTTATCAATATTTAACTTAACGGTTTAACTGATGTATTTATTAAACAACTTACGTCCCTCCCATTCCAGTTACCAATTGGGCAATATATTCCTTTTCATTGGTCAAATATGCACTCACAGCTGCAACAACCCCTTTTAAAATATTTTTAAGTTCTTTGTGCATCTGAAGGGAAATGTGGTGAAATTTAATTTCAATGTTCCGACTATCCATTGAATGGCACTCATTCTAGATTACAATAAATGTCATTAATAATCATTAATTAAGTAGATAATAGCCTAATAATATTAGTTAATAACAAGTAATTACCAGCCAATCCTCAGTAAAGCAATTAATTCCAACAGGAACTTTTTCATTTCTTAGTGGAGGTCCAATGACAATGTCAGGATTCTTAGTACAAATTTCTCCTCCCAATTTCCTAACCCCGCATTCCAGGAATTCTTTATGGTCTTTGAGCTCATCTAACAAATTGAATTTGAGTTGGAAAAAAACGAAAACATGCGAAGTTTCCGAATTTACTATTTCGCTTTCGGTTTCCATTTCCTCAGCTGGTGACTGGCGTTCAGGAACATTGCAATTGCCAAAAGAGTTCATTTCCATTGGAATTTCAAGGTTATGAATATCCCTATTTACTGACCCCGCAGTCACACGGGCGTTTGATCCTTTACGAAGTGTTTCTCTGGATAGGTGAGGGATTTGTTCCACCAACTCTTCGAGATCATGACCATTCTCAATTAAAATTGATTGAGACCCTGGAGGTTCTTCATCCATTGGGAAAGATTGGAAAGGAATGGGTTGAACAGATTTCTTAGGAATTTCTGAAGATGAATCAAGATTCAAATTTATTTCGTATATTTCTTCATCTGCGGGGAATCCGTTCTTCGCTGAAGCCAAAACCCATTCAAAGCGAACGATCTTAGGTCTACAGAAAAATTTATTTTAAAAGTAAATACAATATTTAATTGATAATGTGTTTACTGTGTATTTTAATTTTAGTTTGAACACGATCGCATACTTTTTTTGAAGGCATTTTATCATTGGGATTTCAAGCGGAGAAATTGTCTCCGTTGTGACGACGATGTGAGAAACTTTTGAGCAGATTTTATCTAATCTCATCGCTCCTGAATTGTTGATCAATTTCTTCATCTCTTCAGATTTTGAACCAGACAAATAAATCTAAAAATAAATTAATATATAAAGATACTATATTATATTATACTATATTAGATACTATGTATTTTTATATATTGAAAATGTGTATAAAGTTATATTAAAATTACGCATAAGCCATCGAGATAACCCGATGAAGCGGCGCTTCGAAGAATTTCAAGATCTGCTTCTGACTGAGCAGTGGAATTAGGAGTAGCCAAGATTAAACCCACAAGTAGAAGTGGATTGATATCGGGAGTATTAAGAGTTCTGGTCATATTGTCTGAGGTTTTTGTTATATTACTTAACAATGAACTCCCAGTATCAATTTCAATTTCAACATCTAATAATAATCAGAAAATAAGATATTATTGTCAAATCTTTTAAATTTTAAGTTAACTATCTAATCAATTGATGCAAAACTTTTTGTAAGTGTAAAAAATAAAAATCATTAATGTTTATTGGTGAAAAGTGAAAATCATAAATCATTACCTGACATTACACGAGTTGAAGAAAGCAGCCTTGCTTTATTTATTACGCGAAATTCATTGTATGGGAGAAGGCGTTTTGCATCCACACACTTTTCAATCCAATCTGGTCGAACACAAGGAATTTTCCATTCTTGGGCAAACTTGAATTTTTCCCCTTCTGGTTTAGGAACAATCAGAATTTGCGCTTCTCCCCTTTTTAATTGAAATGAACAAATGCCCCCTAAAAATCAATGCATTATTGAATGTTTGCTTGAAATTATGATGTTCTTTGTTATTAATTATAATTTACCATTTCGTTCGATGAGGTTCTTTAAAGTTTGCTTCATTTGAGTCGAAACTTGTGATACCGTAGTATTCAACTTGTAAAATATTGGACAGATGAAATCTAGAAATTCAGGGTCAGTTCCAGAAACGAGTTTCATTTGGCTTTTTTCGTACACATCAAGGACCCATTCTTTCTTCATCACCGGGACATCGGCTTGAAAGGCTGCAAGAACCTTAGCAGTGTAAATGTTATTTGCTACAAGGTGAGTCGTCTGTTGTGTAAATTCCCTCAGGATAAGCCCATTCATTTGCTGGATCAAATGATGAAGACGAGGACGCTCTTCTTTATCAAATCCAGTAAGAGTAATGACGGCATTCCGCATTCCTAGTGTCAATGTGGGGACCCAGTTATTTCTGATGTTACAGTTCAATTCAGCCCGCTGCATGACATAACAGAGACATTGTGGTCCAAGTATCCTATTTAGAAGTTTGTTAGAAACTACCCATCAACTCTTTATATTAATGAATGCATAAATATATTGGATAAAATATAATAAATTGGATAATTTAATACTTGATCCCCTTCGTCTTATTCAAATATTTTTCTAGGGTTTCAAAAGCCAAACCCTCAAATTTCTCTATTACAAAGATATTCTGTTTTTTCGGTGTGGATGGCAAAATTTCTTCTTCTCGCAAACACTCATGTTTCAATTGATGTTCAATGGCGAGCTAAAATAAATAAAAAATTTTTTTTTATTATTTACATACAATAATTAACATTAATCAAAGGTATTTTCAAATATTGTAATTCATAATTACTTGGAAGGCATGGGACATGGGCTCTGATAAATCTCGTAAAGTTTTATCTTTGGGTACGATGAAAATGATTTTCTTGTCCACATGGTCTTCATGAGGTTGTGAGAGTTGAGAAAGATGATTCTGTGAGTATTCCGTTAAATTGAATTCCATTGTCTAGAACTTTTAGAATCTCTTTACTAAAAATGCATCATCTTTAATCATCAAATCAAGGCTTATACTTATAACACTCGAAATAAAGAAAGTGTGTTAAACAATATACAAATACAAAGACAATTTATATAAAAATAAATCGTAGTGTCCCTTGATCGTTTGACACTCTGAACTTTACACAAATTATTCAAGGATTTGCTACTCGACGGTTTGCTCTTCTCCTCCAAGCCTAATATTTGCTAATATTTAAATAATTGTATAATCTTATTTAAATTCTTATAAGAAAAGAATGACAGTAATTCATTAATTGTTATTGATTATTGAGCTAGCAAAAGAGAAAGAGCATAAGAGCAATGGGCAATGAGCAAACCGCCAGAAGTCTTATTGGTTAATTCTCCCACTATAGATATTTAAGCATTGGTGATATAATAGTTTTTGTCTTTTTACTTTTTCTCGATAAGCCCCTGGTGTTTTATGGATCATTAGAAAGTCGAATTGAATTGATGAAATTATTAATTATCATTATTATAACTCCGATATTAATCCAGGATTATCATCAATCATAATTTTATTATATTAATTATGGAGTATACTTATAGAGTTAATGTAAAAGGATAGGGAGGGAAAGTGCGTAGAAAGTCCAGGTTGGTTTTCGGGTGATTTTGCGCGGGTGTCAGTCCCACCTGCTGCTTCCCTTAATCGATCTTCGACCAAGAGACGCAGAAAGACCTTTGAACTGACGATGCTTGGGATCGACCTACTCCCTTCCGCCTTCTACATGGCTGAGAACCTCGGTGAGGAAAACGACTACTCGACCTTCGAGAACAAGACAGGGTTGGCTGAGGACATGAAGTTCCTCGCGTCAATGCCCGAGCTTTGCGACGTTACTTTCCTTGTGGGAGACACAAGGGAACCTGTTTGCGCCGTCAAGGCCGTCCTCGCAGCAAGAAGCAGGTCAACCATTTAAGCATTTATTTCATAGCCAAATACTCTTGATTGACCTTGATTGACCCTATGTTAATTTCGGTCTTTCAGGGTATTTTTCAAAATGTTGTATCAAACACCTTCTCCTCAGCGAAAGAAAGATCCGCCACCGAAGGAAAACAAACTTAGGCTTTTCCTCAAAAGGAGTTCTGAGCCTCTGCTTAACATGCAGAATCCTCAACCGTCAAAGCCGTCGGTAAATATAGCATTAATTTGAATAGTCTAAATAGGTATTATTATAAATATTACATAAATAGAGTACCTGTAAGTACATTATTTTGTTACATTATACATGTAAAAGTTTAATACAAACTTGTAAGTAAATAAGTGACATGAATTCTTAATGAATATGAGCTTAAAATTATAAATGATTTGAGTAATTGTCTTCATACCTAAATTACAAAAACATTTGACAAAAATACAAATTCACAATGATTCCTGTAATTATTTACATCTAACAGTAAAAAATCACTAATCAATATAATGAATGAATATAACACTACTTTAAATAGCGAGGATTTCAGCAACAACTTTCTACAATTTCGGAGGTGGGGTTTCATTTGCAACAAGCTTATTTATAAGTATTTATAAAATCTTCTCCTTCTATTTCGCTGATTTCTCTTAATCTTCTTTCGAGATCTCGCTTTTCTTTTTCAGCATTTTGAAACTCCGAACGAGTGGCCGTTTATGCATTTTTTTGACCAGCATACTTTTTACACTGTTTGATTAACTTCTTTTTAAGCCATTTTTCGCCTTCAAAGAATCTTTCGCAGTTTGGGAATATTTTTGAGCCAATGCACAATGCTGAGTGATGTTGGGTCCTTGTAGAAATTTCTCCTTCTTCATTCATGGCTACACGCTTGCCACACTTTGAGAGAGCGACGCTCTCTTCATAAAACTCACATCTGTCATTTCTAAAAACTGACAGACACACTCACCTATTTACTATCCATATAAACATTATTGGCATTTAGATGATTAAAACTTGACAGATTCTCTTTGTTTTAGCCCCAACAACATCAAACTCTCATTGTGGAGGAGTTCGAACCTGACGTTTTCCGTCAGCTTATTGAATACATTCATACGGGTTATGTTACTCTCCAGCCAAGAACGCTTCTTGGTACTTATATATGTGTAATATAATCTAATGAGTTTTCTATTTGATTGAAAACAACAATTTCAATTTAATCTTGAACCTTTTCGTATATTTAAGGAGTCATGAATGCAGCGGATTATTACGGACTTGAAGAGCTCCGCAAAGCTTGTGTTGGATTTGTTCAGTGTTGCATCAATGTTGATACTGTGTGTGCTCTTTTAGCATCTGCTGAACGTTACATCCAATACAAGTGTACAAAATCTCTTGTACAAAAGGTAATTAGTAAAAAATTCAAAGATGAAATCTCTTGCCATATTTCTAATCAGAAATTCATATTTTTAATATATGATAATTCGGTTATTTAAATAGGTACTCGAATTCGTGGATTTACATGGAACAGAAGTTCTTAACTTGGGATCATTTACGCTACTTCCTCAACACGTTGTGAGACTTGTTTTAGTCAGGGAAGAACTTAAAGCTGACGAATTCACAAAATTTCAGGTCAAAAGAAAAATCTGAGAATGAAATATATTCTACAATACTCTCTACATTACCTGTAACATTTTATTATTAAGATTTAATATATTAATAAATGCATATTATTTTATTTAATAGGCTGCATTAATGTGGAGTAAAAAGTATTGTGACAACAATCCCACTATTCAACTTAAAGAAGTTATCGGTAATTAATCCCACTATTCATGAATTAATCTCTAAAATAATCAATATAATATGTACACGATATTAAAATTTAGGTGTATAACAATTAATTTTTATGAGATAATGATGTATTTAATATTTTTAAAAGGAAACTTCCTTGAATATATCCAATTTCATAAAATCCCAGCGAATGTTTTGATGAAGGACATTCACCCTCTCGGAGTTGTTCCGTATCATATCGTCATGAATGCATTGGCCTACCAAGTAAACGCTTATGTACACACTTACACTTTCTAATTAAACTTAAAATCTGTCTTCAATGATTAAGTATTTGTGAGAATTATCAATGCAATGTGTATAATATTTATATTACAATGGCCGAATGCTTCTTGAATGCATTTATTTGTAATTTGAATTCGGCGATAGGCTGACCCAACATCGGTTGACCCAGCGAAGCTGTCTCCAAATCGACCAAGACGCTCGGGAGGTGGACGTTCAATGTCAGTTCAGAGTTCATTGGATCCGTATGGGAGCAATACGACGCTGGCTTCTTCTGGAAGTAGTGAAATTGACTCTGGACGAATGTCGTCTGGCGGTGGTGCTGATACTCATTCAGGGTCTCCTCATGGAAGAAGCTCCTCATAGGGAACCAAACCCGAGCAAATGTTGAAATAAAATTCGACAATCGCTTAATTAAATCAAGAAATAAAACAATCAGTAATTTAATCGCTTTTGCTGATACTGATAAGTACACCCATTAAAAAATATTTAAAAGATAAACTATTTAGAGAAAAACTATTAGAACATATAATTAAAATTATTTATTATATCAAATCGTTTAAATTGAAAATTCAATGAGTCGTATAAATTGAAATAGGTAATAATGAATTTACTTTTTATTCAGATTTTTACCTGCTGAAACTTTGTTTTAAATATAATTTTACATGATAAATTAAACATGCTAAATAATTAATATGTTAACCGTACTTTAAATAATGTAAATTAAGTAACGATACTCAATATCAATATAGTATATTACTATTATTAATGTTAAACAACAATTAAAGTAATTTAACTGAATTTCTGTATGGTTAAGAAGAGTGAATTTCGTCTTTTCCCCGTTTAAGTAAATTCCTTTCAATTGAATACCTGAAATAGAGAATAAATGGAATTAATTCAATTCAATTTCAAATCAATATTGAAAAGAACTCCGAATATCTAAGACATACTTGGCATTGAGCACATTCAAAATTTCATTATCTGGACAAATATAAAGAGCATAAGAAATGAAGGAGATCCGCGTGTCATTTCCAAATATTGGTGGTTCCTTTTGATCTTTGGCTAATTGAATGAAAACATTCCATCCTCGATCGTATTCTTTGGCCATGATGCTTTGACAAATGGAAACGCAGAAATTATTATCATCTGCTGCCAATGCCTCATTTCCGACCATTTCAAGAACGATTGTCTCAGCTTTATCAATCATTCCGTCTTCCATTTTAAGAAGTAGAGCCAACTTAAGAAGCTGCTGTGTTTTTCGATATCCTTTCTCAATATTTAGCATTGCTTCTCTTATAAGTCCAATTATATCTACGCGATTTCGCACTGAAAAATGAAAAAAATATTTGTTTTACTTCACGATTATTAGTATGATGGAATATGGTGAATAATTTTTAATAATGGTAATATCATTATAAATATTTTACCAAATTGAGGAAGAATGTTGAGTTTGAAATCCTTATTAAGAATTCTAACAGCTTCAATAAGGTTGAATAAATGAGAAACACGGGGATCTTTTAAATTGTGAGTTAAATTCAAGCAAAGTTTGGCTAATTCCATGCTCGGGTCGGAAAATGAAGACGAGGAGTCAAAATAGACATGAGCAGCATCCAGGATCATTTCGATGCTCTTCTCATAATGGATCAACATGAGATAAAGTTTGAAGGAATTTGAGTAAGCTGCATTATCCCATTCATCCTTTACTCCTTCACTTGGACTCTTTTCGAAGAAATCTGCAGCTAAATTAATAATTTCTGCGTCACTGCTTTTCAACAGAGCATGGACGTAAATCTGAAAGGAATAAAAACATTCATCACTGTAAAGGTAGTTAGATATTAAATATCTTTATAAGGGAATTTAGGCAATGACTAAATACCGTAAAATTTAAGAAGTCTTTTGTAGGACAATAAAATTTATGAAGTAAAGTTTGATAAACTAGAGTACTAACAATAAGTCAAATGACTATACAAATTTCTTTAAATAAAATGACTATACTTTCACTTTAATAACTATTCTACTCATTTTCAGACAAATCACTTGACACTGACAATTGACCTTTCATGACATATTGAAAAACTTTGACAATTGAATCAACTTCAGCCATCGCTCCAATTCCTTTGTCCCCACAAATAAGAGTTTTTTCAATCGGTTTAACATAAATGTATCCAAATTGAAGAAGTGTTTGAATCTGAGTGGATGTAATTGGATGATCCCACATCTTCGTATTCATTGCAGGAGAGAAAATTAACGGCTTGTTCGTATCCCAAGCTCGAACCACACAAGTGAGTAAATTATCGCAAATGCCGCTTGATATTTTCCCAAGAGTATTTGCATCCAAAGGGGCAATAATTAAGCAATCGGCCCACTTAACTAAATCAACGTGCAAAACCGGATCACTACGCTTTTGCCACATTGACCATTCATCAGAATCTTTCCATACTTTGACTGAATTTGGAAGGTCAGTTGATTGGAAAAAATGTAGAGATTTCTCTGTTGGGATAATAGCTATTTCGCTCATTTGCACTAATGTACAAATAGTTAATTTCTCAACTAAAAGTGGTAATTTGATTGTAGCTACACTTCCAGTTACTCCAATTAACACTTTTAGACCTTGTGATTTTGATTCAATTTTTGGATCCTTTTGGCATTCAGGGAGGATTTTAACAACTTCTGAAACATCTTCACTCATGATGGCAGTTGAATGAATATATTGTTATTAATTTGTAGCTAATTTACTACACAATTAACTCACTTATAAAACACTATCATTTAATACTAGGAATGCTTATACTCATACAAATAATTCACTCCGCACTCTTAGGATCAGATTCATCTTTATCTGAATATCCAAGTTTTGAGAGTTCTTCTTTGGCCATAAGACCATTTTCCATTCTACAGTTGAAATAATCCTTGGCTTCAATTCTGCATCTTTCGTTTACATGCTCGTTTTGCTTAAGACAGATCATGTAATTCACCATAAAGTTTTTACACACGTTGTTGCGGTCGAGAGGAAAACTTCCTTTTTCAGGAGGGGTTGCCTTGAAGGTCTTTTGACCAAATGTCATCGAACTCATTATGATGAGTTGATGAGATTTTGACGTGAGAACCTTATTGACTTAAGATAAAAAAAACCAACCATTTAAATTTCTAAAAATAATTGTAAAGATTGAAAACTTATGGGAAATGAAATTCGTTATCACTTGAATATGAAATTCGCTTAAGATTTTCAACATCTAGCATGGATGATCCTGGTAAATTCTCAATTAACCCTAATTGGTAGTGAATCCTCACTTTTAGGTTTTAACTCTAATTGGGTATAAGCCTTACCTTACTTAACTAAACATTTACCATTACACTAATCTTATAGTTATCATTTAAAGTCTTTTTTTAATTGGGGAGGTTTTAATATAAAATTAGGAATGAACTTTAAAAAGAAAAAAATATTTCATACCTCATCAACCCGTTCTGCAGGAAAGTTCACAAAATTTTTATTGTGGATTTCAATAAAATCGTACAAAAGAGATTTCCAATCCTTGGCTTTCATTGGTGGACTTCTAAATAATCAAACAAAAATATTGTAGTAAATATTCATACATTTAATAAATTAAAAGTCTTACAATTTGGACACAGAATTGCAAACAGTTTCGAAAAAGTTTCCAATATTTTCTTCCTCTTCTTCGCCCAACTCCTGTACTTTTTTCAAAGTAATAAAGTATTGATATTTTTCCAGCTTTTGAGCCACATGTAAATGGCGTTCCAATCTCTCAATGTCATTAATTAAATATTCTAAAGTTAAAGCAGAGTCCGTCAAATCTTCATCTCGATAACTTCGATCAAGACAACTGAGAATCGAAACAACATTGGCGTTCTCGGCAGAGCTTTCGCAAGCATAAATGCAATTATAGGCCAATTGCATTAATTCTTTTGGATCGGAAATCAACGGTTCTTGAGCGCTTCTTTTGGATTCCTCAAATATCTGTAAATATTCAAAATTTGATCTTAATCATAAGTACAATTTATCCATAAGCTACATAATAGAATTTAGGGTGTTAAAATAGTAATACTAAAAGGGTAATTGCTCTTACGTATAGAATTGTCGATAAATTATCTTTTGAAAGTGAAGTTAAATATTCGTTTAACAAATAGAATTTTGAGGTTGGATTGACGCTCTCACATTTATTTAGAAATGGAATAGCAAAGGCACGGAAGTGAGTACTAATATTATTTTCATCACACTGTAAAAAGTATATTTTTATTAAATATTGGATACTTAAACAGTATCATTGATGATCATATGTTTTTATAGTTAGAAGGTTTTACATAGTATACCTTTGACATTATAAGCTTGAGCTTTTCAGCGTCAGATAATTTTTCGAGTTTTTGGTAATTCATCTTGGGAATGTCAACTTCATACACAAGTGTCTCAAGAGTTTCAAAGTCGTCGTATATTTGTTGTAAACACTATAATATAATAAATTATAAATTTAAATTTAAAACTTCATTTTTGAACACAATGTTAAGAATTATCTGGTAAATGCAACATACTTTAAATCCCCTCTCGATTCCAAATCTTGCCAAATCCAAAGAATTACTGGTCATTCCACTCAGAAATTCAATTTCTTGTATTCGATTTTTGAACCAATCTTCGACTTCTCCAATTGACACTGTTTTATTTTCAACTTCTTTTGGGAGAAACTCCTCACACCAATCTTTTTCTTTTCGTTGTGATGCAGTCGCCCATAAAAATAATTGGCCATTTCGATCAATCTTGGGTAGAAATTGTCTGTTTGAATAAAACATCTTTATAGTGTAAAATAATTTGATAAATTCTAATTATGTTATAAAGATGTTTCTAATAAAATATATTATTAACAAAAGTAAAAACCAACTTGTAATCATGAGGTCGAGTGCATTCAGAAAAGTTGGATAAGATTTCAAGATAATGAGAAGCAACAATTAGATAATGATTATCAAGAATAATTTTGAGGTGTTCAATTTCCCCAACTCTGGCCATTTCAATTGCAGTGTCAATGAGACTTTGACTTCGAATTTTCGCATATCCTTTACCATTAAATTTTTCTTCAGCAAGTAAAGGACCCCCCAAGATTTTCTAATAAAAATGGATTGGTTTGTATTTTTGTATAATAATTTTTTTATTAACATTGTATTAAACCGAATATTTAAATGTTAAATAAGAACCTCGTATGTTTTGAGAATATCCAAATAGTGTAAAAACTGTTTTCTATAAGATAGCAATCGTTTGACTTCAGGATTCTCAGGATCGATTAATATACAATAATCTTCTTGGGATATGTCGAGGTCATCTGGACTCCATGATAAAAATCTCCCTTGGTCCTTTCCTAAATTTAAAATTACAATTAAAACTTCCAATCATTAGAAATTTTTGATGATATTCATGAGCAATTTTTTAAATATAATTTAAACGGCACCCGTATGATTGCTCGAAAATAAATTGCTCGAAGACAAATTTCTCGAAATTTTTCTGCTCTAAACAAAATATGCTCTAAACATAAAGTGCTCGAAACATATATTGCTCGAAACATTTAATGCTCGAAGAATATTTTGATCTAAACATAAATTGCTCGAAGATTGCATTGCTCGAATGTCAAAATCTCGAAAAAATTCTTGAAAAAACAAATATCTCGAACAATTATACCTCGAAAGTGAATAAGCTCGAAAATAATTAAGATATTTGAAGAAAGTGGAAATTACAGGCAAAAACAAAATTATTGACAGATGAATTAAAAACATACTGCCGGATAAATTTGTAAATGGCCGTAGCCCCCAGTAAAGGTATTCTTTATATAATTTACAAAATAAAATTGAAGTTAGGATGTTTTTGAAGTTATTTTGTTTTATATTTTTTATTAAATTTTTTTATTTAAAACAATTATTAGTAATTCTGAAGTTTAATATAAATTGACTTAATTTTTAGAATAAAAACAATTCTTTAAGTTAAAAATTACCACATACAAAAAAATCGTGATCTCATTAAAACTTAACATTAAAAGCAAGTCTAGAAAGATACGTATCCAATGAGAGAATCCCACTTTCTTTCTCATTTTCGTATCGTAAAACTTGTTTCATAATTTTCGATTCTACTCTCTTATATGAAGCCTTTGTCTCCGTAACTTGTTGTCCAGCTTGATTTTGAACAACTTTTAATTGAGTGATCCAATAATCCATTTTAACTGTTTCAATAAATTGATAGATCTGTGGATGATTGAGTCCAATAAGACAATTAACAGGTCAGTTCCAGAATTCGAGAGAACTATTGGTTCGTGGGAAGTTTTGAATGGTTGATTGGTAGCAATTCCATAATTTCAATGGATATCTTGGAGGTAGGCGTTGATTATTTGGTAGCAAATTTCCAATCCAATTAATTTCAAAATAATCGACAAATGCAGTTTTTTCTTTATTTCGGATGAAGAATTCATTTGATTGAAGATTTTCAAATCCAGCAATAACGTCTTCTTCGGGTAAAAATGCTAATGAGCTGAATTTTTTTATTTCATGAGCGTATTCTGGTTTATTATAATTGTGATACATTTCAGGAATGCTTTGGACTTTTCTAAACAAATTCTTGATTAAAATGAAAGAAACATCCTTTGAGTTGAGTGTTAGAAAATTCTGATGCGAATGCATTTAGGGCGGCAACTTCAAAATTGATTGGGGATTAAAGTTGTAATTCAATTCCTTTAAAAATGAAAGGATTTTCTGATACCGTTCTGTTGTTCGTTAGGTCATCAGAATGTAGAGACAAGGATAAACAATATCGTTTTCAAAAGCACGAATTGAATACATTTGTTCAAATAATAGAGGAGTTGATTTGAATGTGTCTGTGAACCAGTGTGGTGAGTTAGCAAGTATTTCCAGCAACCTTTTTGTTCCAAATGCAAGACATCTTTCTTGAAGTGAAATTGAAGGATCATTTGCTGAATCGTATTGTAAAAAGGTTTCTTCGGTGTTGTTGTCCTTGTTTGTTATTACTATAGTATTTCCTTGAAGTACTAATTCAGCAAGGTTTTGCGAATTGGCAGGGAAATTTAATTGAATTTTTCTTACTCTGTTTATTGTACACGATAATTGATAAACAAGTTGAATTATTGCTGCCTATCAATCCTGAAATTGTTGCCAAATTCTAATAGAAAGCTCGTAAAGGCTTTTACAAACATGAGGATCAAGCATCGAATCAAACAATTGAACAAACAGAAGAAATACAAAAATCTCAATAGAAAGAAAAAACTCCAATTTGTAAAAAGGTAGTAATTTTGATAAATTATAATTATTATTTGAAAATGTTAGAAAATCAAATTTATAACTTTTTTAAATTTTCAGTAAATGATCATCTTTGATTCTGCACAACCAACTTTAATTAACTTGATCTTAATTTATTTTACACAAAACTTTTACTTATAATTGAATTATTTGTTAAAACTAGTAATATCCTTTTTTGTTGTAACATTTTCAAATTTATTTCTCATGATAAATAAATTAAAAACTAAATCATATTTTAATTATTTATTAAATACTTATATTGAATTCACATATTTAATAAAAGAAGGTTGAGAAATGGGAAAGTTTTAATAATGAAATCAGGAATGAATTTTGGATTAGGAATATGTATGAATATTAAAAGTCCCTTATTATTATTTATGAGTTATACCAATATTATATAAGGAACTAATATAGAGATACATATTAAGCATTGAATGTATTACGCATGAATTAATGTATAATATGTAATGAAGAATGCGGTGGGGTTAAAATGGCTACACATCTTTTCATCCTTTGATTGTGAATATTTACTTTGCTTTCTTCAAAATTTCCAATGACGTCACAAGACTCATAAATTTTTTAAATTTGTGCATATAAACCAAATAGCTTTGTATTTCTTCTCCTTACTAATCTACACTCCTTGCATTGAATATATATATATATATTTATTTCAAATACCAGTAATATAACATTATTTCAATTGTTAATATAAGAAATAATCACCTAATTATTATTCTGATTGTTATACCTATTTCCAAGCAATTTGCTAGTTAAATATATATATATATATATTTTAGGCAATCTAACCATTAATTAAAATTAAATCAATTATAGATACGTTCTTCCGATAATCCAACCAGTATAATACAATAATCCGATAATCTAAGTAGCCAGACTAGGTACATATTGTAATATGAAAAATTTATTTTTAAACCCTAAGTTCCCTATGGGACCCAAAGTTAATTTATTCTAATTAATAATTTCAGAATGTTAAAAATTTCAAAAATAATTATTTAAAATAGATTAAAAAAATACCTATCGGACAAATCATGGAAGAAAGGTTGTGCCCATGGTGACAATAGTCTATTGACATTGACTATTCCCGGACCTTTAAAAAGGTCCCCGGTCGGCCTTAACCCCGCACGTCCACGTTCCACGGTTTGAATGGGATACCGTTCTCCCCTATACCCAATATGACGCAGAGTGAGGATTATCATTGATCATTCATTATCATTATTCCCAGAGAACTAGCTAAATGTTAAATAGGAGGCAGTAATTTTACAATTAGTCTGCCGACTCGGGAGAATCAAAAAATGGAACGAAGAATAAAATAAGACTGTTGAAACTGTAGAAGCTGATGGGATTTATATAACAAGATTTTATCGCTTAAAATATAAAAATGCACATTCTGAACAAAGGCCTTATTTTACATGATTGCATAAAATATTATTAATGTTTACTACAACGTAATGTAATGCTTAATCATTTAGAAAAGAAAGAACCTCCATAAATTAGAGATTTAGTGTATTGTAAGATCATACAGTAACTTATTAACAAATAATGACGATAGTTAAGAAAAGGTCTCTTTATATATCTGCTCATTTACTCACACGTTCATACTTTGTAGAATTATAATAAATCCTTGTTTTTTTTGTTTCATATTGTCGGTTATCACTAATTTCTATTCCCTTCTCACCTGATTTACCTAATACAAAGTATTACATCCTACCATCCGATTACTCACCTTATTATTTAAAAACAACTCTGCAACAACAATTATATATAAGAATATCTACCTATAAGAATAGAGAGAAAATCAACTTTCTATCTTGATTTTCTTGATTCAAGTTATTACTTTTGGACATTAGAAAATTAGATCATTTTTCTGTTCGAGCTAATGTATATTATAGCAAATCACATTTAGATATTTTATATTTTCGAGCTATATATACATCGAGCAATATATGCTTCGAGCTTATTATGCTTCGAGCAATATATTCATCGAGCTTATAATGATTCGAGCAATTTATGTTTCGAGCATTATATTCTTCGAGCACTTTATGTTTCGAGCAAATTGTATTCGAGCATTTTTTTTCGAGCAATTCATATGGAGCCATTTAAACATACCTTGACTAATCATCACAACTGCCGTCAATTGGGTTCCTTTAAGGCCAAATGTTAAAAGTTCTGTTGCAGAATCAATGTCATCGGGAATTCTATCCAAGCATTCTTGCAACACCCAATTTCGTTTCTTAATCTTCCCCTTTAATTTATTATTAACAGTTTAAATGAAGTTAATAAAAAATATGAATATACAAATATTATATTACATGATGTTATAAAATAACCCGTAAAATTATATAATAATTACCAAATAGTCGTTAATTGTGTTAATAGAAACTGGTTTTTTGGTCCATTGCCTTTGGTAGACAAGATCTGCATCCAATTTATAAGCACGGGCAAGGTCGAGAGCTTCGCCGTATTCCTCTAATTCTATTTTTCGAAAAAACAAATCAAGAGGTGTGATATTCTTTAAATGAAAAAGTCGGAAGAACTCCCGAAGAACTCGTGGTTTTTTCTTCGTTTTTCGTGGTGGTCGGAAGCTTTCCAAATCCGTCATCCAAAAGACGAATTCTTGTATTAAAGTTTTGGCCCATAGAGGTGATTTTGTTTCCTCAATTAAAGAATCCCGTCGGCCTTCTCCTTCTTTCTTATAACGAATTTCAGATTCAAAAGCAAAAAACTCTTTTTCAAATCTCGGTGAAACACAAACTGGGCTCATGAAAAACTCGGGTGAATCTCCCAGTAAATTTTTATTTGGCAAATCTTCTTCAAGTGAGCATAGGGAGACGCAACCGTTGACACGAGAAATTATCACAGTCTATGAACAATAAGATAAGTGTTATACTTGATTTAAATAAATAATAGATAAAAGAATTTATTTAATAATAATTAGAATAATTACCTCATCATTCCACCAATTGATATCGAATGGAAAAAATCTCCAATGGTCAATATGTTGATTATGTATTCGATTGAAGGAAACAAGCCAACCACTGTTGAATCGAGAATTTTCAGAATTGTAATGGAATTGGGATTTGAGCGGCCAATAACGAAATAATTTTAATGATGGAAGTTGCCAAAATGATATTGAGCCGCTTATGTGAATTGCTCCCACTATATTTTCACTTGGTGAAATCACAAGTTTAAATATTGAGTCCTAAATAAACAATTGTATTTACAATTATTAGTACATTAAAATCATTTCAACTAACGATCAAATATCTTGAGCTTTTTAAACGATTTAAAAATAATTATTTACATCTGCTTTTTTCGGAGACAAAATAGAAGCTAAGGCACTTTTCCATAAACTCCTTGTATGAATCCTTTCATTATCAGTGAAGTTCCATACTATTGTATAGTAGGGATGATCATTTAGAATTCTCCAAATTGTGATTCCTTGTTTAACATTTTCTTCCTGTGAAATAAAATATCGGTATTGCATAATAACAAGATAAAAGATCGTTTTAATCCGCAAGAATGAATATAAATTCACACACCTTTTTCGAAGGACCGAGAACATCTAGTTGACCAGCGACCAGAATTAGGGAATGTTTATCTGAATAAGTCACTGAATTAACTCCGTTTGAATAATAGCGACGAAAAGAAAATTCATGATGAAGAACAGCTTGATCAGCACCAGTCTGACGATAACATTTTGTTCGTCCTTTAGCATCAACACACAAAAGCTCGTGATAGCTACAAAAATGAACAAATTTAACTTAAACTTTAAGGTAACGTTTAAAATGAAGATATCTGTACTATGAATATTTAATGTAAGTATGTACTCTATATCTACAATCAATTTGGTATTCATTACTTACGGTGTTTTTTTAGTTCGTTGATTCATGAATAAGAAACCAGATAAAAAGTTATCAGGTGAAAATAATGAAATAGTTTCTTCATGAACATTTGAAAATCTACGAACAGAAAATAACTGTGAAGCCATCAAGTCAAAAAAGGAAATGAGGCCATTTGTGAAAGACACGGCAAATAAGGTTGAATCGGAATTCCATGTTAAGCACCGAAAGTTAGGATGTGGGTCCTTTACAACTAAAAATTAAAATCAAAAATGTACATTTAAAGTGGAAGTGGAATATTTTAGTTTATATAAAAAAGTATTATCTATCTATAATATTTGGATAAAAATAATATAATGTATCGAACAAATTACCAGTATTTTTTCCCAAAATCGATGAAAAATTGTCCTTGGAAGAGCGAGTTTCAATTGATGATGATTGAAGCACGGCGATTATTTTTCCATTGGGAGAAAGTGCATAAATCCATGGTGGACCCCATGATTTGATCCTAATAAAATAAACGTTTATTATAAAAGTATAAATTATAATTATTATTATTATTGTTGATAAATGTAGATCTATAGTTTTTATATATACTTTGATATTTAGGAATTACCATTTAACATTTTCTGACACATTTATCGACTTGCTCCAAATGTAATTGGCCGGATTGACATATGACAAAGCATTTGTTGAATTTAATGCCAGTGAAAATCCATTTATTTGCTCCTAAAATTAACATTATAATTAGGTAAAACTAGAATGGTATTAATGATTATAAACGATTTCGTTTAATTTTAAGTAAAAACCTCATATTCTTCTTTCCATTCTGCACAGCAAATGAGTTCATATAAAATAGTTCCTTTAAACTGGCTATCCATATCGAAATTAGCACCAATTCATACGAAATGTAATCTGTTAACTTTAAGTTTGGAATGTTATTAACAAAACCTAATAAACTTTCATCGGTGATGAAATATCAAAATTATACATTTGTCTTTTTAGATGACTCAACGACTCAAGGCTCATCTCAATATGCCAACAACATCATGATTAAAAACTTTTTCACAACTTAACATGCTATATTATTTAAATTTAAAACAAACCAAAATGAAAATTCTTATTTTGTCAAAAAATAATAGGTATTCGAACTTGGAATAAGGAGCTCGCGCGAATTTGCCGTATATAAGAAATGATTACGATATAGCACAGCATGCTTTGCAATATGCTAAATAACACAATATATTATGGAGATGAAAACGCCTTTGTGGGAAATTACAATATATTAATAACGTTAAAACCAATAAAACACGATAATAAAAATGAATATTTATTAAAATTGTACATTCTTTAATATATTGATCCTGGAATTCGGTTATTTAATATGCTATAATTTTATTGACTTTGTTTAAGAATTCATGAATGCAAACATTTTCATTTTGTAAAATCGTTAAATTTTATGGAGTTAATTTACTATAGTTCATTCCCAAAATCGGTGCAGGTGAGTTGGAAAAACCCGCATATAATTCCCAGAGATACGAATTACAATTTCATTATTTTATTTGGCCTCAATTTCATTATTTTATTTTTCCATTAAAACATCAATAAAATTCAAATGCAATAAAATGTTATTGAAATAGTTATGTATGTATTTTGTAGATGAGTAATGAATTGGTTTAAATATCGCATATGCAATACTACAATTGATTGTCACCATTAAATTGTAATAGTGTAAGAGAAGTAGAGAGATTCTAAACACCGAAGTGAGGTAAACGACACAGCCTTTAATATCACCCTAATACATGCGACATGTATTTAGATAGGTTAGGTTAGTTTAGGTAGTGTAAGCGACTGTCGTTTACCACTAGTCGGGTATCGGGTATATTGCAGTTACCTAGTAAGTAAGATCCTGAGATAGAATCGACAAAATCACAAGTTAAAGTAGGTTACTCGTGCACAAATTGGGTGAGTTTTGTTTGAGTTGTATGCTAATTATTTGTTGAGCATACGGAAAAGGAAATTGAAGTGGTTGACAAATTAAATTTTTCTCTCATCGTCGTTTCATCGACCTCGGTGGAGGAATCTTCTTGTCCAACTTGAGCAAACACGAGTGCAAAGAAGGCGGATGAAGAGAAAGCTGATTGATCGAGTGGGTTTAGATTTAATAGGAGGAGATTAAAGCCCAAAGGACCTTTCAACTTTTCCAACTTAATTGGATTTCATTATTAGCCTCTCAACCGAGAACCGAAGGAATCAATTCAAAGCGAAAATCTCGTCTTAACGCAAATCACTTGCCCTTATACTTTGAGTAATTGAATTTCTTTATTCTCTGTCTACCTTCACTTTCTTCTCCTTTTACAGATTGATACCAAATTTCACCAACATTCAATTAATGCACATTGTCTTTTAACATTAATATACTAATGCGTAAACAGGATGAAAATAATCTACAATCAATATATTTTATTGATTGCTGTTTTATATTTATTATTTGGTAAAGCTCATTTTTGAGAATGCATTATTTTCAGCTATAATCGGAACCAGTGAAAAAAATACCAAAAGTTTTATGTGATTCTTTTAACCCAACCGATCCAGCGAGCCATTTTGATTTTACGTTGTTTATTTCAACTTCACATATTGGGATGCATCCGGATTCTGCAATCTATTTGATAATTAAAAAGGCGTTTGTATTGCCTATTTGGGATATATTAAATAAATATCCAAAGAGTATCAATCAGAATATGTCTTGAAATTTTTTATAAGTATTGTTAGTATGTTAAATTTACCTTTTTTATAAGAAATTTCTTGCACAAAGTTCCAAGTCCCTGATTTCTAAATTCCTTGAGAGTATAAAATTGACTCATAAGCCCAATTCCGCTTCCTCCTAATCCATTTGCTGCCACAAGTTGATCGTTGATGAAAACCCCAGAAGATTCATTCCTCTCAGTTATTTTCTTTAAAAATACATCCGAGTGTTTCTTCGCAAAGTTCCAATTTTTTAAAAAGAAAGATATACCTTTGTCTAGTTCTTCAGATAGTTGTTTAACTTCAACTTTACTTCCGTTTTTTGATCTGTAATTAAACAATTTTAATATGAATATCAGCACATTAATTAGCTCCGGTTTAAATTATATACCTAGTGGGGGCGTTAAATATGTTCACCTATATTTTTTCATTTTTTTTAAAAAACAACAAACAATTTTTCCAAGAGTAATACATCAAAATGAAGCTTGATATATGGTGATTAAAAGAAAATTAAACTTATTGGAAAATTCATTCCCTGTTCTTCACACTCGGCATAAGAAGCGGAGTGAAAATGGTGAGAAAAACACGAATTTGTCCAATTAATTTTCAAAAATAACCTTTAAATTTTATTCCAAGAGTAATACTTCAATATGAACCTTAATATATGACTGAAACTTATTCGAAAATTCCCCCGTGGTTCTTCACAGACTCCATAAGACGAGGGATCCAATTATCAATTGCTGTGCAAATTCGCTAAATTGGATAACTCTTCCACGCTTTCTTCAAATCTTTTTTCAATCTTTCTAAACTTGAATGCCTCTTTGAACAGGCTTCTTGCTCCAACTTACTCCAAATGTCGTAGTCCAAAGGGTTAAGATCCGGCGATGCGGCTGGACATTCCTCCTTGGAAATAAAATTTGGGACGGTTTTTCAACCACTCCTGTAACAAATAAATAAATATTAGAAAAAGATTGCATTGAGTAAAATCAATTTGAGACCATTACAAATGGAGATTATGTAAACGATTTAAATATGAATTAATTAAGATTAAAAATGATTAATACCTGTGTTGTCTTTGCTTGATGGGACGGGGCTGAATCCTGCTGGAACGTCCAATTTGTATTTTTAAAAAGGCCAATGTTGAGTGGTCTAGCAATGAGTTCAAGAATATCCGACTTGTAGTTTCCCGAGTTTCACTCCTTGTTCAACAAAAAAAGTTTTGTTTTGCCATTCCAGCTCACACCAACCCACACCATTACTGGACTCGGATGATGTTGTCGGGTTACATTTCTCACTGACTTGGGAATGTCTTTTCGGGATTTTGCAAACCCTTTCATTTTGCTTATTTAAATGAGCTTCAACATTGAAGATTTTTTCATCTGTGAATAAGATATTTTTATATCTTCCTCTTGAAAAGCGTCGGATGAGTTCTGCACATCGTACTTTTCGATTTTTCTTTTGCTTTTCGGTCAAAAATTGGCAATAACCCATTTTGGTTTTAAACCAAGATGCCTTGGCCATGGTCCGAGGCGACGTGTTCATTTGATTCGCCAGTTTCTTAAGTGAGCGACGAGGGTTTCTTTGAATGCGGGCCTTTAAATTTTTAATAAGCTTTTGTGTTTTGACCGTTTTTATTCTTTCTTTTCTTGGTCGAAATTCGGCAGTTCCAGTTTCTATAAGTCGCTTAAGAGTTCGATTGACGAACATTCGATTCACACCGTTTCCCTTGAGAAGCTTGAAAATCTCCAACTTTGACTTCCCTGTCTCAAATTACAGCAGCATTTCGCTTTGTGGTAACTCTGGAAACCATGCTTTTTTAAAATTTTGAATGAAGTTGGCGTGGTGGGCGGGATGTGCAGGACGCTTCGGCGTGCCTTCCCCAAAGAAAGGGGGTGGCGAGAGGCCGGGGGAGCGCAAAAACCAAAGCAAGGTAAAATGTAAAAAATTGAACGAATTCGTGTTTTTCTCACCATTTTCACTTCGCTTCTTATGCCGAGTGTGAAGAACAGAGGATGAATTTTCCAATAAGTTTAATTTTCTTTTAATCACCATATATCAAGCTTCATTTTGATGTATTACTCTTGGAAAAATTGTTTGTTGTTTTTTTAAAAAAATTAAAAAATATAGGTGAACATATTTAACGCCCCCACTAGGTACATTTTATGCTTTTAATTATTAATAACATATTACGTATAATAATCCAAGTCAATTTTAGCCGATTCTTCAGGGCTCATGTAATAAAGATACGATGGATAAATTGTTGTGCAATTTTCATAGATTCGAATACTAGCGTCGATAATGAATGGGGCATATTCACTGTCGATAACAGAAAACATATACGGCCTTTTCCAATCAAAAGGAGCAAAATTTATAAAATCATTTTTAAACTCCTCACTCGGTAATTCATCTTCTGGTCCAGATATACTGATGTCATTCCCATAATCCTTTATTTATAAATAAAATATATGAATATTTACGAATAAGTATAAAACCACATTATATAGTGGGAATAAAAGTGAATAATTAAGTGCAATACTTCTCTAATTAAGACCGAGATTATCCAGGATTCAGAAGATAAAGGTCCTTTTGTATAAAATGTGAGCTCTTCTGAAAAACGTTGATGTTTTAAAGCAGCATTGAACATCTAAAAATTGTATTTTAATACAACAATTAATTACATGCCAAATGTTAATATGCATTTAAAATTTTAATTTTATAAGACTTAAAACTTACACTAGAAGATTTTGGAATTCTTTGTTTTAAAATTTTTGTTAGAATTGTCATATCTTCGATTTTAATAAATTTTGGATAGTTTTCGTCTTCTTGGTGTATATCTCCCATGATCAAAAAGGTAATTTGAAGTTTTCTTACCAGTAATTTTTATTTTATCATTACTTAAAAGAAGAATCAACTAGCATTAAGTGATTCATAATGAAAGAGAACATTTATTTTATTAAGGTCCAGTAGTAGTAGTATCTGTAAACGAAATTAACCTTCGTTATCTTAACTTCTGTATCAAGATCCATGCAAAGTTCAAGGAGAATTTATTTTTGCATACATAGAGCATCTTATTCATTAAATTGATATCTTGCTATTTAAATTGAATGTTAAAATTATCCGTAAATAGAAAATGCACGGAAGCGTGCAAAAATCTTTTCCAAATGGTGCGTACAAAAAGATCCCCTTTATTGACTGACAATTTAAAAAATGAGGGAATTGATTGTAAGGGCGAGTGTTTGACAGGGTTATAATTTCCTCATAGATCAAATTGATCACAAAATGGATTGAGGGAAGAAAAGGGGCTTTTGATGAAAGAAGTCCATTTAAAATAATGTGATTTACCTTTTCTATTCCCAAATAAAGATTCCGTGGAAAGTGGGGACGAGACATATGCTCTTTACAATAATTGCACTTGTCTATAGCCTCTACAACTCTTCGCTCTTTAAACGTAATGTTCACTAGCTAAAATCCACACTCTTTCTTATACCGAATTCTTCATGTAACATTGAGAGTAATACATTGAGAAGCTAACCAGGTAGGGTTCTTACATTAGACAAAATAAACCTCATATAACTCAAAGTTCTAATATGAGTAAGTATAGAAAAGCTCTTGGATATAAACCTTATAAGAAAAATGATGAGATAATGATGAGTGATCCAAGTGAAAACGCATTTTTCCCACATTTATTTTCTCACCCTTCTCCTCTCCCACTTACACGGATGACTTATTGGTCTTTCTTTCTTCTTCCATTTCTGTCTGCTTCGCCCGCAACTTTTTCTCACCACAACACACACGAACGCAACTTTCTTTCTCACACTCTCTAAAACAAATACCACAGTAGTCAATATAAGTATGAGCTCGGAGAAAATCAAATCAAATACACACATACATCAACACCTAACCTCTTCAAATACCCAAGTAAATACAATATAACTATGTATGTATGTACTACATATTTGAAAGTAAGAATATTAGCGATATACTGAATTTTAAGATATAAATTCAGTACAGATATTTATGAGTTTATAGGATACGAAGGTAGGAAGGTATTTAATATCAGCTCATATACCATACGTGGGTAATTTCATGTGTGTAATAAAGAAAGTTTGTATTCTTTCCCATATTCACATCACTGGACGGAGAAATCCGCCTGGAACTGTTTGAAACAAAGTTTTGGCACCTTTTGTTGGCTATGGACTTTTCGGTTCTTCTTCGAGAGCTTTGAACAAAAAAGTGTAGGCTTGAAGGCTCCCCAATATTTCTCTATTAGATCTCCTTTAGTCGTCATGAAGGGAAGACAGATGCTCTTTGGCGTTCTTTCACATCCTGCCAAGGACCAAGAGGGCTATAAACATCTTGGAAAATTAAAAGTGTACCGTGAAGGGAGATCTTGCCTACAAAGATTTATTGGAAAAGGGTTATTTCGAGGCTTACCTGTTAACCCCCTTTTTCTCCATACAAAACTCAAATGTCAGGCTGTTCCGCACAATATCTACTGATTCTGTAATCCTATTTTATAGTTAGGATCTACGATATATCAGACCTTGTTTTGTATTGGGATTCTTATATAAACTAGGGCTATGCACCGATAATATTTCTTCATATCGAAGGCATTCACTTTCGCACAATGAGATGCGTGGTAGATAAACAAAGTTTATTATAAAGGATCGAAAAAGGGGTGAAATTGAAAAAGCAAAGGCCTCATATATTTTTGAAGATGTCAAACGTGATATGAAACGTGGATGATGAAGTAGAAACCAAATTTGTGTTCTTTGGAAAAAAACAATTTCCGAATTCTCTCAAAATCGACCAACAAGTTTCCCGTGCATGTTGATACTCTTAACGAATAAACAGATCAAGTCATTGACTTTAGGTTCCCTTTATTATAACGCTGTGTTTCTCTACAACTTACTAGTGTAAATACTGATATTATAAATGCACAAATGTTTTTTGGTCGTTTATTTATGCACTACTTTAAAATAGATATTACATATTCGTAATATTATTTATGCTTAACTATGTATTCATTGTTAACATTAAACATTTTTCAAAAACTGTCAATGTTTGAAATAATTTCTCCTATTAAAGATAACCAATACATAACAATTTCTACTTTACTAAATATCTGTAGATATAAATAATGGTTATTATTCTTAGGTATGCGTTGGTTACATAATAAAAACTTAAAGCATTAGGTATAATCTACATTATACTGATATTACTTACATTTAGTATGTATTTAAGAGCGTTTTTATATGGGAATAAATATAAAGGGAAATGCAAAAATTGATCAATTCTGTCTAAAAGAATGTCTTTACATCAAAAATATTCATCTTTCTTTTATGCCAGATCAAAGAAAGTTGAAGTAATATAAAATATATAAAAATTCGACATCATCGCAATAAAGCTTTGGGATATAAAAACATACGATTTGAATAAAAGGTTGAAAAGCGTATTGCAATGCGTTATTGTTTGTGAAGAGTTCGGAAGAATTCAATTTATTTCATAATTTATAGGTAGAAGTTGAAAGCAAAAAGAAAATTATTTGGAGAAAGGGAAAGTAAAAAAGAAACATGGTTTATATCTCTAACATGATTGTGCCCATTCGTCTGGGTCCATATATTCTGATCGTAATTTTTTGCCCTTATGCCATTCTGATCGTAACATTCCGATCGTAATTTTTCTCACCATAATGCCGTTTACACCCTAACATTTACTTACCTTAATTATTTCATATCGTAATGCTTATTTACCTTATACCCATTTTACCTTAATGTGTATTTATCGTAGCCACTTTGATCGTAATTAACTAAATATTTGTGTAAATCTGATCGTAATAACATTTTGATCGATCGGGCGGGTTGAACGAAAGAGGATGGTTGAGTGTCCGGCGGGTTAAGAGTGTCGTGCGGGATGAGCGACGTCGAGATGTGAGGTTGAGTGTGAATGGCCGCTTTGGAGAATGGAGGGTCGGTATTGGAGTTTGGAGTTGACCTCTGAAGCTTCAATTCATGTGAGCATGTTTGTTTGAATGCAATTTATTTGTATCAAAGGATTAGATAAGTAATATATTATAATTTAAGAAAAAATGTAAATTTACGATCAATATGATATAAGTCTAATTCTACATACCAAATGGGCATAGGGTAAGAAGTCATTACGATCAGAATGGCTAAAGGTATGAAGTGTATAAGGTAATTAAGATATAAGGTCTATACAACCAACGATGAAAATGTATAAAGGTAAGAAAACAAAAAGTTAAGAAAGATTAAGGTAAGAAAAATACGATCAGAATGGCATAAGGGCTATATGTATAAGGGGAAACGGGAGGCTCCCATTCGTCTTAGGGTGGATTTTGATGTGCAAAGCAGGGGAATATAAAGGGTGAGGAATGGAATGAGAAAGGAGTCATTCGAGGTACGAAATCGATTCGGCACATTTGTCCCAAAACTGCTAGATTGGACTGACAGGAGAAAGATGAAGATGTAGGCAAAGGGGATCAAATGTATGGAAACGAAGGCGAAAAGGGGTGGAAAATTCTTTTCGCCCATACGTCCGAATTTAAAGGACCCAAAGGTAAACTCGAACACCCGTAAATAAAAGGGAGATAATGGAGAACTTTATTCTCACGTGTATCTGGAGGACAAAAATTCCAAATCCTGACACCCCGATCAAAACGACTATATACTATAGAAAAAATCGCCCGATGTGACCTTAAGGGTCACGTCTCAATTTGAATCCAATTCCATCAAGGAAAAAAAGATATTCATCAATCCGCTTGACGTTCAAGTCCCATTTATTCATGGTCCACTTACCTTACCCAAACACCCCAAGATAACAAGTTTTATTCAGCCCCAATTCATCCCATGTAATAAGATGCCTAGAATTTAGAAATCAAATCCTTGAGATTTATCCTAACTACTTTCACATTACATTCATATACTTGTTCACTTCACCTCCCACGCAGTTCATCCTGTGACAAATTGCCAATAAATTCCATTTCCCACTGGCAACAATTTGAACGCCTTTCCTCCCGCCGGCATCCTCTTTAAAGATTAAAAGTCTCTCGTAGTTCAATTCAATAAATAAAGTGGGACTTGAGAGAGGCCGGGAGGGATAGAAATATTTTAATACTCTCTTCCTATGTTATACGTACACATTCTGCACACTTCTAATCACAACATTGAGAGACGTTCCCAACCGGAGACGGAGTGAAAATGAATAGTTAATGAGTAATGGTGATGTAACTGACCTTTAAGGCTTTTCCCTTTCTCACCAGGGTCAAAAATAGGGGGAACTTCCCCTCCCATTGCTCGTTCGAAGACGCTTTAGGACCCGGGAATGTCTGTGGGGTTTCAATTCCCTTACGGACTCCTCGAAGGAACATTACCCGGATCCCTCGTCGGGAAACTCAAAGTGAAATATACCGACTGTAAATCACCCATTTGCACTTATTTGCTCTATTTCAAATCTCTTATTTATGGGGTAGGGCGGATGATGGAGGGGCCAAAGGAGGAATCAAAGTTGAGTCACCTCCACAAACTTACAAGAATTTATTAGACATCTCTAGAGATTTTTTTCCAAAATTTTACTAAAAATTAATAATATTGCTCATATTTTTTAGTATAAAAATTTTAAAATGGTGATTCACAATTTTTGTTCATATAAAGATCCCATTCTTATTTATATAGCCAAATTAAAAGGTAATATGTCTGAAGCTAGTAAGTTTAGTAGTTTTGGATAAACCCAATTTTTTATTGTCTCCCGTCACTAATGGACTCGTATTTTTCTTTCTCATGGTTAGCGTGGTGGGACGAGAAAGCTCTTAATAAAAAGAGATTTTTTTCATTAGGATTTTCCAACTCTCCTCACGATTCGGATTCATAATAGGGGCGGATCGGAAATGGGTCCTAATGGAGGAGAAAGTGGATCTTCGCTCTTTAACTCACACAACCCGCTCATTCTCGAGACGCTGGCATGCGGGAAAAAATGAGGGCGGAATTCCTACGTGGTTTCAAGAGGAATTTCTTCAACTCCGCTCGAGTGCGAGGAAACTGAGGGAAGTGGACAGGAGAGAAATTTCCTCCGAGCTCCTCACTCTTCCCACCACACAAGGGGATACTTACGGAAACGGCCTTCTGCTTTTCCAAAATAAATATACAGATGAATACTAATACAAGTGGAGGTCGCAGGTGTGACTGGGAGACACGATGGTCGTAATAACCCTCTTTCGGGATGAAATACAAAAGTGCAACCAACTCGCTTTGCCACGCACCGACTTCCATAAAGGAGAATGACGAGAGAGAGAATTCAAAGCGCCCCAAGGAAAATACCCGCGAGTTCTGAACCCGGGTTTCTTATCGGGGTAAGTGAAGTTGTATATTCTCATCCCCGGTGCGGGATAGCAGGGTAGGGTATCTAAGCACTTTCCCATCTATTTTATCTCCCCTTTTTACGTAAATCGCAATTGAGGACGTGATCTCAATTCTTGATTTCCCAGGGTCAGGAGTTGAGGAATACAAGAAGAGGTTTTCCCCATCTTGTTCAAGTCGACTGCCACCTCGAGCGACTTCCTGCCTCTTAAAATCCACCTTATTTTTCATATCACTTGATATTCCGAGGAATGATATGATTTACCAAAAAACTTGGTCTGCGTCTTCTCAATTCTCCCTCGCATAAAGCAAACACTCATTAGCGATAAAAAGTGAGTTACAAATTAAGTTTTTATCTTGTTCGAACCCTCAACGATTATTTTTCATTCCTTGTCCTTTTAATTACTTTCTTGCGTTTCCCCGCTCACTTACCCCCATGCAGTCAGCTCATAAATTCCCCCGTTCCTGTTTTCAAATTCTCTTTTAACTTTAAGAGCTTGTTATGCTCCAAATTTTACTGCATTTTAATACTTCTTATCGTAAAATAGTAAATTTTACAGACGACTCAATGCGAGCACATGTGACTATAAAGACTCCCTTTTCCATATAACATGACTAAAGAGGCAAGGTCTTCAGTCTTATTGAATAGAATCTTCAGTAGCTATACTTTAGTAGCAATACCAAAGGTAGGGATAATATACATAACAACATTGGTAAGTAAAATTATAGTTCCCAAATAAGCGTATACTTCCAGTGTTGTTTATAGAGCCATATAAAAATATAAAAAAAGAGATCTATTACATCTGTATATATCCCGGTGGATTTGGATTTGAGAATCTTATCAGGATGGCTACGCATGGGTTGCCCTGTCCACTTACTCTGTCCCTAATGGCTCACTCTCGGGAGTTGGAGGTTCGAAGTGAGGAATTTTTCCACTCTCGGCCTTTGGAGACAAAGGGACTTTCCAAACGGACTTTCCTCCATTGTTATGTATGGAATGGCATGATGGTGGTGGTGGGAAGAGTTGGCCCCTCACAATTGAAGGGACAACCAGAGAGAAAAGATGGACGAAACCCATCCGTTACAAAGGATGAAGAAGAACATGGTATAAATAAATCGTTTTGTCAAAGTGATGGAAAGCCTTGAAGTAGAAACTCATTTGTTTTCTTCTCCTCTCACCCGTTCAACTTCAAGGGACAAGATAAGCCTCCTCTCTCAACACTCACTCGTCCCAACATTAAAAGGAAACCAATATGGGTATTAACGAAGAAGGAAACGGTTTTTCAAACTTTCCACCTTATTTTCACTTGGGTAGTTGGATTGTGTGTTCTAGAGTTCTGTGATTGGGAATCACTCTCAGGAAATTCAAAATCTCCCCTTTTACAGAAACAATCAATCATCGTAGTTATCTTTGAGAAATCTATAAGAATCTCATTATAAGAAATGTCATATTGGGAAGTTTGAAAACAAGGAAGGGAACTTTCGAATTTTCTCGAGTTGCAGTTTTGGTTGAATTATTTAAATGAATCCAATCGTAAACTGAATGTTTTGCCTCTGAAGACCTAAAGTTCATCAGCTGATGTGGTCCCATTGAATTAGGGAATGAATTTCCATTTTAATAAAGAATTGTGTGAAAATTTTCATTCAAACAAAAGAAAATGCAGTTGCTGTTCTTTTAAATTGAATTTGAGCGTTTTGGGTATACCAGCATTTAAGTAATAATACAATGGTTTTATATTGTAGTAGTTTGTCGGTATAAGGGCATTAGACGGGTATGTAATAATATTTCACTGCCAGATCCGAAAGTGGTTAATTGACCTCGTCATCCTTGATAAATGAGAGGGGAATGATCAAGGGTAGGAAATGAAAATGAGGATGAAAGTAATGTAAAGATAAAGGGGGTTCTTAAGCAAATCTCATGCCTTATTATTGTGTCGACAGATTTCCCGAGCTTGCTGAGATAAAAGAGGGAAAAAATGATTGATGACCTAACCATCAACGCCCTCATTTACACTCCGCTATTATGCAAAGTTCCTTGTGGAAATGAGGAAATGGGAAGCTCATGTGAATCGCAGAGCTCCTCACCCTTCCCCTCTCACCCGGCTGACAACCAACACATCTGCCCTATCTAAAAATCCCATCTCGCTTTAACTCTCTCCCGAATTTCCCCTCCCCACATCGTCACCCATTACTCTCAGACATGTTCCGCGGAACCGACTCCCAAAGACTCTTCATTTCCGTTCAAGAAAAAATGAGGAAGTATTTGTCATCGATTATGCCATCATAAATTACAAACCTTTTTACTCCCACTTCAATTCCAAATGGCAAAAACCTCTTTTCCTCACTTTCACCACTTATGACTTCAGATCTAACAATTTATTTTATTTTTACTTGTGAGAAACGTACATATAACAATGATTTGAATTGTACATTGTGTTTACATCGAGTCATTTTTATATATTATGTATGGATACCAATTAAGGACCCAGTTAAATAAATAACTTTCCCAGGATAAAAAAAGTAAAATTCCCAGTTGATACCTTTACCAGGATGGTCAGTAAAAGTTCCCAGTATAAAATTGTAACATTGCCAGTCAGTAAAGTAAAATGTCACAGTATGCATTTTATTATAAAATAATAACGTTTATCAGGATGATATGATAAGATAAATCACGAGATATACATTGACACGCCTTAATAATATCTTTTAAATAACATTGAATTCCTGCTAAAAAAAGGTCTGCTTGTTCAATAATTATATAATTCAGTTAATTTTTTAAAAATATCAAACATAATGTTTAATTAATTTAATAAAATATTGTTTATTATAACTGCTGGCAACATTAATTTATTAACTGGTAAAAAATATTTGTTAACTGGCATTTTTTAAATATACTGGGAAGATTACATACTGGGAAAAAGTATTTAATCTATCCTGGGATAGTTAGATAGTAGATTAGACTGAGAAAATAATATAAACCCATTATGTATCTCACCTCATAACATGTTAGAACATAACTTTTTTTATTGGGTAAGTTAATTTCCAAAATGTTATTTATGTATTATTTATTGTAAACCTAATTGTAATTAGTAGAAATATCATTAGCATCTTATTATTGATTGGACCAGAACGGGTTTAATTCTACAGAATTCAAATTTTCAAAATTTATTATAGATGTTTTATAAAAAAATTTAAATGGTTTTTCGCAAAAGCAAAATGAGGCCTAAATGCCTAGGACAATAAGAGTGATATTTCAATGTCAAGAACAATATGGTTTCCACTTATGAAATAATTTATGAGTATTCCTGAAAGGAAAAGACCATGGAAGAGATCATAGCATTTGAGTCAGGTGGTAATTGAGAAAGATGAAAAAGGAATTAACCTTAAAACTCCTTTTGTCCTAAAAACAAAGGAGAGGAAACGGGGGAAGAATGCAAAAGCGGAATATTTCCTCAAGGAAGGGATTCAATTAATTACTCTGATATTAAAATCCCCTCTCTTTCTACCTTCCTCCAATCTGGTTGAATGTGGAAGTCTGAAGGAGTGTTTGGCGGATGAATTGAGGGATGGCAATGTGCCTCCAAGGTGAGTCATAAGTTAAAGGAAGAAGAGGAGAATCTCTTTGATTCCTAAAGACCTCGTTTGTAAAGAGAGATATATGATGACATTAAGCCTTTGAGTATTACTTCTATAAAGGAATGAAAGAAAAGGGCGCCGTTGAGGGCAACTCGTTCTTTAATGCAAGCCAAATAAATGTCATCATTACTCTTTCTCTAATGATTCAAGAGCTCCAATTGACATTTGGCTCGAGAGTCAAACACACTGGACAGAAGGAATCAAAGATGAATGTCAATTCCCAATGCCCATACAAAGAGGAGTGTTGAGAGCATATTGACTGTTTTCCATTGGAGCTCTTTGAAATGTCAATGAGGATTCTGCGGGCCCAAGCTCCATTTTACATTCATTTCCTTGTAAAGGCTTAAAATTTCTCTCACTCCTCCGCCCTAATATGTTTAATGAAATGTAGGGACTTTTGGAAATCCTGAGGGTGAAAATCAAACATTGAGGGAAGTCTCGTTCGTCTCATCGGGAAGTTTGAATTGATAGCCTCGCGTCACCACTATTTGGTTTTCGCATTATGCATGGCAGCCCTTCCAATTAGTGAGAATTTAGGGTCTCAAACAGAAGAACGACCACACGAGGGCCGTCGACTCCACGACGAACCAAGACCCATTCATTTATTAAGGGGATTCAAAGCCGCACGTTCCTTCAAACAACCATGCTACTCAATTCATCAATTTGGAACTAGAGAGATCCATTAGAAACGTTAAGAGAACGATGAAGAACCCCATAAGGAAACATGTACACTTCCACGAGGTATAATGGCAGCCTTAATATGTATATGACTTCAAACCGTCTTTCAAAGCCTTCATTTTTAATTTCATTCCCCTAATGGGAAATTAAAGAGTGGGGGGAAAGTATGAAAGGGATTAAAATTTAAAAGGAACTTCACCCTGCTCCCTTTGACTCTCGAAGTGGCGCACCCATGGCGGCTCTTTTCTTATTCCCCATCCTTACCCTCATCAAATCCATTACACCGAGCCACACTCACACTCAAGGGATGAGCAAAGGAAGTAAGGAAAAGATATACCAGCATACATTGAGTAGTATTGTACCATACATAAATACTATTATAATTATGTATGAGTGGGGCTGAGAAATTAGGGAAAAAGTCTTGTGAATTCCGGAGGATATTAAGGATAAATTAATGCTTAGAAACTACCCTCAACACGCTCCACTTGTCAGTATGATAAAAATGAACATTAAAAATTCCCTTATCATCATCTCTCTCTTTCACCACCAGCACCCAGAAAAAGGCGGATCTTTTTATCGTCCAGGGCCAGGAATTAGGGAGTGGAAGGTTGCGGCTCCAACTTTCACTTCATTTACTCACACGCTCATTCATGGGCCACTAATTCCCCTCCTTCTCCTCCCTGAATCCTCCAGTTGAAGGGAAATTGGGAATTTCTCCGTCATCTCAGAATGAAAAATCTCCAGCTTCATCTTCCTACCACTAACGAGGCATTTAAATAGAAACTTAATATCGCTGCGGAAAACCCTTGAAGAACCCCTGTGGAAGAATTGGAGCTCAACGGGGCGGAGATGATCAAGGGACTTAATTTGAGGAACAAAACGATGAGATAAGCAAACAGAGGTTTTGTGTGCTTTCCATGCATATCTGAGCCACTTTCCAATGAATTCCCGAATCGAAATATGCATACTTAACTACGTTGGACCAAGTACTTACTTAAGGTCTTTATATATCAAAGATGGGAGAAATATATTTCCTATAACAAACCCTTCTGGCCCCCTTTGCTTACCCGACGACGTCAAATACATTTCTTCTTATGGGGCTCTTCGCCCTCAAGATGATGCGAATTCATATCTTGGTGAGGAAAGTTGTGAGGAGCGGAAATTCGACTATATAATAGATAACATTGAATTGATGCATATACCCAACCTGCTTTCATCTCCCAATGCTCAGACGACTCAGATCCGAAGTGAATGTGGAAATGCAGTGGAGAGTTCCTTCACTCTTGGGTATACTTATTTATTAGACGCGTTTTCCTCAAAATTAAACTTTCTTTGAGCCTCCACTCCTTGTGAAACTTTAAACAACAAAGGAGACGAAGAAATAACAAGGCTCGTCAACGAACACCAAATTTGGCTATATACAGAGAAAAGGAATCAGGCTACGTCAATTTACGTATTCTTCAATAATTCCTTATTCCTCGTCCTAATATTATCCCCATGTAGAAAAGACCTTCACCACCAGCCCCCATTCTTATTCAAACATGAATGTGGCTTTATTTTCCTAGAACTCGACGAGTTTTTCCCGGGCCCTTCCCAACTCCTTCAATTTTCATGTAATTTGTTCAAAAAAAGTCTTCTGTATTACATAAACCATGTTTGTTCCACTTGAGCTACATCGCTTATATCAGTGATACATATTGAAGTTTGGGATATTAAAATAAGAAGAGCCTTTAGCTATTAAAATCAACTTGTAGGCTGAAATATGGGGAAACATAGGGCAATGAAAAATTGAGAAGCTATTTAACTTTCATGCTTTTGTCAATCTTCATACATATTTTTTATGTCAACAATTTTTTAGTTTACTTCCAAAAACTAAATTATTTAATACTAATCATATTCAAATAATAAAAGCTTTTAATATGTTAAAGTGTTTAGGTCAAAAACATATTTCAAAAGTATATTTGCACTTACGTGCATACGATCTACAACCTATTGAGAAATTCTCAAATTAACTCTCAACTATTGAATAATAATTTACGAGTTTCTTGCACAAAACATTTTTACAAAGTAGCTCATACATACAACTTACGTTATTGTACAATGTACATAACCTTCGATGTATTGCAAAAAAGTTTTGATCTGATTTACACATGAATAGAAGCTATTCCAAAGACATGAATCATGAAAGTGGAGTTTAGTGGAGTTAGATGAAACGACAGGAGCCATTAAATTATTATTTATCACAGATATTTATGAGGCTCTTTGCATTTCCATCACCTATTTACTTTCTTTTTCCGCCGTAAAAAGACTTCACGTTGAATCCATTTATAAATAATATTTCCCTTATGGATGTTGATTAAAACAAAACGGGGATTTGAGTTTTGGAAAGTGAATTTGTTTAAAGGGCCCTCGTTCCATAATATTTTTCAACGGGAATTGAACTCGTTTAATCAATATCTCCAATTTAACTAAACGTGCTCTACTGAGGAATCTTAGTGAACACATCCAATTTAACTTTATTTTCATTGGTTTAGTTGGGAATTATTAAGGCATTATGGAGAGTTTGCATAAATAACTAAAGTTTGCGGTTATCTTGGAAGATGATTCTTACTATTAAAGTTTGTTAGTTTGCTTTTAATACCTTTTGAGTCGAACCTCATCGTATCGTCGTCAACTTCATTTGGGAAGAGTGACGAGTTCGAATAAAAGGATAGGAGTCTGAAAGGAATACACAAAACTTTTCCATTTCCTTCGCCTTTACCTAAAGTAAGTAGATATGTACAACCTTCCGAATCGCTCCGTCCGCTTTCTCAATAACTTCCTCGAATATTCAAAATTCAAAATGTATCCTTTTTCAAACTCCACGGTTCACTACGTGTAATATCATAAGCAAATAATGGAGGAGTTTGCTCTCGGATTTCTAAGAACTCTTATTGGAAAGTTTTAACGCGTAATCTTGTAACGTTTGGAAATATACATATGGCTTATATATCCTTTTAACCCTTCATCGACCTAAATTATTATAGTTTTATAACCAATTCTACTATGAATATATTCCTTCTGTGATTCTGGTTTTGATTTGAACGTCTTGGAAGAAGTGCCATTGAAAATCTCTTATAAATTTAAACCCTAGTAATATTGGTCTGTGTGTTTTATATAGAAGATGCACACAGAGTTTGGCTCTTGCATATGAAGTTATATCGAAATCTCCCCCTTCTGCACACACTTTGAGAACGGAAAACTCAGTAAGGGTAAAAAGGAAATAAAAGGGAGTGAGAAGAGGTCGAAGTGAAGTGAGGGCGATTTCTTTTAAGAAAAAATCCGCTCTGAATGCTCTTTCCATGCTTGGTAATGGGGGAGTTTTTTTTGAAATTTAAACAGATCATTCGATATTCACTCCCATTTACTCAAAACATTCTTTGTTCTTCTCAATTTCTCTCCGAGGGAAAAGAAAGTTTTTGGCCGCAAACCCTGCAAAGTTTTCTTTTTCCTTTCTTTCGGCGATTCAATTTCAATTGAGAAATTGTGGAAGAAACCAATCATGCCCAGATTGCCGATGATGATACTGGAAAGTTAAAGACCCAAGAATGCCCTCCTCTTTCACAACTTTAAATCCACTCGAGGCCAACTAGTAAACTAGGAAATATAAATAAACAATTTTCTAACCGCATGGGAAGCCCGACCTAAAAAAACTATTACTTGCTTATTTTATACGTGTATTTAGTTATATACATATAAAAAATTTCATCATTTCAAGCCCTCGAGTATTGGAAAATTCATTGGATGAGACTTTCAATCTCCTCATTTCCCATCTTCGACTTTCAACGTTTATTTCTTCATCATCGAAGATGGCGGGGCGAGTGACCGAAACTTCCTATAAAATGTCACCAAAGATAAAAAGAAGTCATTTCTCAGCCAAAAGTGGCACTCAGACCATCTCATATAATAAATACCCTCGTTGATTCAATCCTACCTTAAAACTCCCTTCTAAGCCCGTTTCTATCAAAGCATTTAATATCAGACTTGCCCAACATCTTATAATGGTGTCTTATGGGGAGAGTCAGCTTGATACCAGAAGGGTCTTCTTCTATAAGGATTTATTTATAAGGAAATAATAGAAACTAAAGGGCAAGCCATTGCATCTTTTCTTGATTTCATTTGCTCACAATGTCTCGTGGTTGAGAGGAGAAGGGGAGCTTTTAGCCGAGAAGAAACGCAAACTTAACGGACCATTCCTCTATTTTATTGACTCTTCCCTTCTACCTCTTAAGACGGGCCCTAACTAAATACTAAATCTTTTCTCATCGGCTCTTACCAAAAGTGTCAATTTTATTTTATTTTATCTATGGCAAGAAATTTCTTTTTTATAAATCAGAAGAAATCGAATCAAGTTCTTGAACAGCTCTTGCTAGTTAGATTCCATTTCACAGCGCGTGTCTTTATCTTTTTCAAATTAGGTCCTAATTAAAACTGAGTGGAGGAAATTGAGTTGCGGAAGAGTTGAGGTGAAATGAATTGATAGAGATGGGAAGAGAAATGGCAAAGAAGTGGGACAGATTTCAAATTGCTGCTTCAGCTCTTTAGATCCAAAAGTCGATCTTTAGATCTCTTTAGATCCATCGACAAAGCAATTTTTCCCCATAAAATTACCTTTCTCTATTATAATAAAAAGCAGGAGCAGAGAGACAATAAATATAATTTACCAGTAAGTAAGTATAGTCCAAGTAAATCTAATTCCTACTATACAGTACTCTATACGTATAAGATAACTACATTCAAGACAGAGAGCGAGAGAAAGTGGTTGAGTTTATTACATGAGGAAATTAAATACGAGAAGGAGAATCAATAGAGATAGGGTTTGAGATGGGGGCGGGTTGAATGAAAAGCCTGCCAAATGCGGTTTTCATTCAATTTCACATTTGAGTCGTCTATAGGGGCGGGAGGAATGAAGGGCCGATGGTGGAAATCCATTACAATTACAGGAGGGCCTTCGTCGTTTCTTCCATCATCCTCCAAAAGCATTCCGCTAATGAATATCCGCCCTCCCATCCCCAAAATTCCAAATTCCTTTACCTTCTTCTCCCTTCGTCTTAATTCTCTCGGAAAACTCATTCCCTAACAAACTTTTTTTCAATTCCAAACGCTCTTCGGCTTCGGTGCTACTCAACATTAACCAGCCCTATTTATATCTTCTTAACTCCAAATTGCTCAAAAATTGCTTCCGCTTTCTGCATTTTTAAACCCGGTTTGGCGTTTCTCTTCTTAATTTCTCCCCATTTATATGCACTTTCGCCTCTCATCCAAAGCCCCTCTTTATTTATCATGTGATTGAAAATAATGAACGCTTGATGTTCTGCTTGCATAAACTCAACACTTTAAAAAAGAACAAAAATGTAAATGCGTTTTGCATGTTTTAGCCATTTTTCTTACTGTGCTTTGAATTCGATTCCTAATAATAAATATTCAGAGTCGTCTCCACTTTGGTAGACTATGGAACTCATTGGGAATCTCCTTGGGGGACCCTCTGGATGAGAACTGAAGTAGGGAGTTTTTTCCCGAATGACGAAAAAGTCCAGTTCTCTGTCGTTCACACAGGTGGAGACGAGCGGATTCTGCACTATCAATCCATAGATAAATTAGTTAATATATAGAGTAGATGGAGGGAGGAATGAAGCCTATGTAAGCTGAGGGGACTGGTGGAGACAACCCTCGTGGAAACACGGCAGGCAGAAGAGGAAGGCGGGAAAGCTAACAGCCTTGGCGCGACCAGATTGTAAACATACACCCCCAAGGAGGACTCTCTCTACAGAACAGAACCCAGCAAAAGAGATTCGGCTACCGGACCCAACGTCCCGTCACGACGGACTTTGCCACCTTTTACTAACTAAGCATACCAACCCATAGCCTAAAAGGGACAGATCGACGTAACCCGGCAACTAAAGGATGGAGTAACAGAGTTACTAGTCATACCTATGCAACACCATCATTCTGTACCCATAGAATAAGAATAGAATTAATTAGAGAAACTGAAAGAGCGAAAGCCGAAATATCGGAGTATAAATACCCATAAAAAATAATAATAAATATTCAGTCCAAACGCAATAAAGTGATTCTACAGAATAAGGTTTATATTACTAAATATTACAAACACTAAGTATTCGTCGAATGTAACATTCAATGGGCGTGGCATTTCATTTATACGCAAATGAGAAATCTTTGATATGATGATGAACCTTATTGATAATGAATGGGTTCGTAATGGGGCTTAATAAGGAATGAGTGAGATTGATCATATCATTTCCCAATTTTCCAAATGAATTAGTTGAAGAAAAGCGTGTAGGATGTTGAAGGCATTACCAGCAGCCACCTGGCCCTCTTTTTAGCACATAGGACATATTCCGTTCTGGGGTTTGGAATGCACTAATGGAAAGATGCGAAGATTAGGTTAAAAAAGATCCGCTAAATTACGTTCAAGTTGAGACAAAGTGAAGGTGATTTAAATTCTAAGGTTCGGTGATCCTTGGACCTAAGCTTAAGTATATCAATTCTCTTCCACTTTTTCTCAAACTCAATAAGCTCCGATCTCATGTGTTCTTTTTCTTTGGAGAAAAAGTCAATAAATCGCCGAGGGTACAATTAGGGTAAAAGTCTGAGTCGACTTACTTCGTCCAAACTCCTGCAACGGAAGAGATCTTAATTAAGCTAAATTTTCCTTAGGGGCATTTCTTCCTCAAGTCAGAAGTCGAGAAAAGATGAGTTGGTTGGGGGAAATGAAAAGGGGGAGAAACGGCGGTTCTTCCGCTGTCTCTGATTAAAATTAAGGATGAGATGACATGATGACCATGTTCGAGACGACACTCACAATTCCATACAAAAGACATTCCTTCATTTCTCACGTCTCTTTAGCAAGTGCGGAACTTCGCATTAATGCCCTCTGGTAATATCCAATCTTTCGCATTTAATAATGTAATGCTGGCCCTATCGTGTCAAGGGAGAACTTTGCAAGTAAAGCTAAAGTTAATACAAAAAGAATTAAATTCACTTGATATTGTCATTAAATTATTTAAAATCTATAGTTCATTCGGTTTTTTCAAACTTAAATTATCTTAAATTATTTATCCATACTGAAAGAACTACAAGAATTGGAGCCCTAAAGGAGTTTCCAAAGTGGATATGGAACCGAGGAGTGAAATCTGTAGTGCTGATGCATGTACCACAAGAACCATAAGGATTTTGAGGGTTGTACACGAAGTTCCCATAACGAGGTTTCACTAATGGTTTCTCTTTTTAAATGCAAAGATGGATGTAGGGTGGGCCATTGTTGAAGAGGGCGAAGAATGTGGAAGAAGCGGAATAAATGAGACGGGAGACGTTGACAAAATACATTTCCGAGAGACAATCATATGAAATATGGTTGAAGGGCGGAAGAAAGAATGAAAGAGCGGAATCTTGTTCCTTCTCCCATACGACACTCCGCCAACCAAATTTCCACGGACTTCACGCTGTTTAATGTCATAATATTCTCCTTTATTGAAAGATTGAATCGTCTCCGTCAAGGCACTTAAATTACGCTTTCTCTTACATTTCCCTTCTCCCCGCCTTTTTCCATTCACTTAAGGCCATCATATTTGAATCAACTTTATATCAGTGAATATTACCTTATGTTCTTTAACAAAATTTCGTATATCATTTCATTTTGTATATTTTAATATAAATTTCCACCACCTTGGGACAATAAGGAATGGCGTGTTTTTGTTATATGAGGATAAATAAATATAGCTAGCGGAAGCTTTGTCAAAGCTCGCCGTTGTTGTCGACAAAGGCGGCAGAGAGTCTTAAGCATATTATTTATATTGGTTTTGAATGAAGATGAAATTGGTTTGCGGAAGCGTGTGTTCAGAAAGTGGGAATGAAAAATGGAAAGTTTCTCATTCACTCTTTGGGAAGTGACAGGTTTAGCAGTCGGAGCCAATTCGGGCTCTTCTGTTCCACCCTTGAACCCATTGTTTGTGCTCGGGAAACCCAAAGGAAGACTCCCGATGCTGCTACAAATCTTTCCATGGCTCTCACTCATGCCTGGCACAGGACTCCGATCCTCGATACAAAGAGATACGACAGTGCATAAATAAACCCATTTTTCTCCATTGTGAGAGAAAGCAATGGTAATAAAATCTCGAGCCGTCCCGTTGATCCTCAACTCCTCCGCCCAACCAATTCCCTAATTTACAATAAGAGTTGGACGAGGGACCCGGGTAGAGACAATAAAAGAAGAGGGGATTAAAAATAAAACAGGTTGAATGGGAGCCAAAAGAACCACCAATTGCGAGTAAATAGAAATGGCATAGGAAATGGTCAGAGTCCTCAGCCTGTATAATGAATGTGCTCAATTGGGTGGAAGTAGTGAAGCGTGAAAGTTGAACTATGTACTTTTTCTTCGCAGATTATTACGCGATGGCGAGCCTATTTCCTCGCTACTTTAAATTTTATACTCTCATTTCCCTCCCTTTTATTAGCTCATATTGCTCTTTAAAATTCCCAAAATGCGTTCGAAATAGTGAATAAAATAATTATGGGGCCTCGTTTTTCATTTTATATTAAAACTTTCATTATCTGTGTTCACTTATTTACTTCATAATACTTGATCCCTCCTTGGTTCAAATTACACTTTTGAGGTTGATTCCCCCAAACCGGCTGAATTTCCAGATTATTAAAATACAAGTAAAGATATAAACATGCATGGAAGGGATATGGTTTTTATGTTCTTTCTTATCTTAACATGCAATTATTTTATGCCTTTAATTCGAATTAAGGAAAATCACGAGGTCGAGATTTGAGATCAAGTGGAGTTAAAACATGGGATTTGAATCACAGATCTTTATTTCCTGTCCATGATTCACTAATCTGGTATAACTCTCTCGGGGATTTTGTCTGCCTCCTCTCCCACTCCGCGACTCTCAACAAGGGCTCTTATGGAAACCCCACATGGCCCAATGTGCACATGTAGGGAGGATCGTTGAGGGAATAATGTAAATGTTCGAGGTAAATTCCCTACTTATGCACCACGGTAAGAATGCTTATGGCCGAGGATCGGAACTGTTGATAAGAGGACTGGCGTGATTGGTGCCAAACTGGGATGTAAAATGAGAATAAAATAAAACAGGAGTTGTCGTCCTTTTACAAATTTATGCTCCAATTTCCATTCATTTATTTTGAGTTGTTCGGATGGTGAGGATGCTGAGCGAGGTAGAATTCTCCGACGCCCCCAGCGAAGGTAGCAAGTTTAGTAATTAAAGCTTTAAATCAAGAGCAGCCAGATGCGAGTTTCACCATGCCGCCTCCTTTTCTCATGATGCTCAAGGGACTCCCGCAGCACACGACCATCTTTAATTCCCCTTTCTCAACAGTTCGGGAGGAACAGGAAACGCAGAAAAAAGATGCGGGGATTATATTGGAAAATTTAAATAAAAAACCTTCAAAAGATTTCACGAGTGATTTCAATGCGGGACTTGTTGTAGCATGTTTGAGGCATATTGCTCTCCCACTTCCCCTTTCTTATGCTTAACTCTATGTGCCAAATAAAACGATCGGCCTCAATGTGTGAGTGCATGGGAATGGGGGGCATATTAAGTATGGATAAAGTCTGAGAGATTTATCGGTTGAGAAAACCTTGTAAATCCTCTTCCACAATGGGTGGGAATAATGGAGTTGGACGAAAGAGCTGGTGAAAGCTTCAATTGAACCTCAATTCATTCCTATAATTATCCTTTGAATGTGGAAGTAGAAGGGAATTAACACGGAAAAATTAATCCGTCCTTTGGTAGAAAAGGGAAGAGAAATCTAATTAATTCAAGCTTCGCCTTCTCCTCCACTGAGTCCACTGGATGGATTTCTCCTCTTCAAACCCCCACGCAGTCATTCTACAGAAGAAGTTGGAAATTAAAGGACTTACTCATCTCACTGCCTCAGACGATCCAGAGTTGAGCAAATCCGCTCAACCATCATCCAAATCATCTCAAAATCCTAATCAAAATGCATAGGACTCGAGATATTCTCGAACTCCGATTCCAATTGGGCTCTTTTGGCTCAACTATGAATTTCATATCCACTGGGCATTCATGGGCCCAAAGACGCGAACACCCGGATCTTAAGTTATTGAAATTATTATGGAAGTCATTAAATGCAAATTGAGGGCTGATGTCAAAAATTTGGTTTATTCAAAGAGAATTTTGAGATCTAAAATTGCGGAATCCTCTTCAGTTTACATTTCAAGAAACCCGAGAGCATTCATACATAGAAAATAAAGTGGAAATCGTCGAGTTTTTCTCATCCGTCTCAAAAGGCTTTTTATTATATCTACTGATATATAACAAGGATCCAGAAGACGGGTATAGAAATGAACCAAATTCCATCGCCGCACATACAAATACCATCATCGTCGCATTTTATAGTGGATAAAATATACAAAAGTTGATCTCATATTCCCGTTGGAATCTCCGGTTCTATGAACTGGAAAGTAAATTCCATTAAATTCTTCAGTGAATGACGCGTTTGAAAAAGTTTCTTTGTTTCTGAACCCTCCGATCGCCGAGGTTTACAAGGAATATGTTGGATTCCTAACAGCATTTAAACCATCACGAATCTCTTGTATGTAATGAATGGGTTTGGACATTTAAAAGTCGTAAGATCCTCATAGAGGTGGATTTAAAAGAAAGCTCAAATCCCTCCAATGCGCTTTTACCACATTTTTATTTCTGTCATGTCTTTATTTAAGAAAGTCCCCAAAGTCTGTCTCTCTCTCCACTTCTAGAGATTCCTCATTGGCAATACAGCCACTGGAAGAGTCGCTCCTGAGAAACGAATTCCATTTTTTATTCCATTCCCCTGAGAGGTTCCCTAACTCCAAATAAAATCCTAACTACTGAGAGGAAAATATACTTACGCTATCGCACTTTCTTCATTCTCCTATTATTCAACAAGGAGGCCTGATTCAAAGAATCAAACTCTTTAAATCAAAAGAAAGGATTTTTCCCTTTTATCAGAGGCGAGAATGTGAGACTGTATAAATAGAAGGATGTTTGGCATATCACATTATTGTTTTCTATTTTCAAATTTGGGGGAAGTCGAAGGCATCTCGGCGTAATGGGGGAAGCTATTTAAATCCGCCGTTGGCCAATTCCTGCTGCTTGGATCAAACTTGGATCAAAGACTTTTTCAACTTACCTATTTTGAATTCTACTTACGTGTATTTTCCCAACCCACCACCAACCAAGGCTCATTGGATTCCGTTCAGCCTTCTACTCTCTTCCCCATATAAATACTTCCCATAAACTAGGTTCATTTCCAAGACATTCTTCATTTCTGGGCGTGCACAAGAGCGAACCAAAGAATAGAACAATATAAAACTCATTTATATTTCCTCCCTGAAACTGGGGCAGCATCTTAGAAACAACCCTTGGAGTGTTTAAGACGCAAGAATGCTAAATACAAGAAGTTTCCAAACGAAATATTTAAACAATGAGTATAATACCAGTATTGTAAATATATCCTACATAATACTACACACTGTTCTATGCATAGTATATTGGTAATTGGTAATTATATATGCAAAAGTATTAGTTTAAGAGTTTAAATAAGTTTTTAAGAAGTAATAAGAATAATAGGAACTATTGTTTTAATTACGTCATTGAGAGAAAAAGAGTTCTTTATCTCGAGCCAAGAAGAAAGAATGTGACCAGATTCTCTTTCGCATCCGTGAATGAGCGGATGATTGAAGCGAACATTAGCGTAAAGGAAGGGGACGAGGTCGTGTCATAAACTCGACGATAATGTCAATCAATATGAGACGCCGACAGTTTTATGGAAAGAGAAAATCTCTCTTAAAGATCCAAATAGACCCCATTGGGGACTGCAGACTTTGAGACAGGCAAAAAGCACATGGTCTTTCACTACAGGAAAGTTAAGGGGATCTCTTCATCCAAACTATTACAGAAGTTTAATACGACTACACAATGAAACTTATTTCCCTAATGTCTAATGTACGAGTGGTCGTAGATTTCCTATAGCGTTCTTTTACAAGAGGAGGAAATCACTCAATCGATTAACTCTCCCAATCATCATCTTCAAAGGTTTTTAGAGAGGCATAAATCCCCCAACTTTTTTTCCTCTCCTACTTTTCCTTAACATGAAGGGGCAGAACAAAGGGAAGAATGTGGAAGTACCAACCGGAATTTCACCCCCTTAGTCCGAAACTTCTACTTGAATCCTCGTTTTCTCTATAGTCACACGAGAGTAGAACTAGATACGTGTCATTAATGCCAAACTGTAGAGGAAGTATTTCCTAAACGAGCCCAACTGCTGCTGCTCTGGTCCTGGTCTTTTTCTCCGAGTAAATACCTCTTATACACTTTCCTACAAATCTATGGCCTTTCACAATGCAATTGCTTAAAAAATTTGATAAAAAGCTACTATTTTTTCCGAAATCCCGGGCATGACATACCTATGTATGTAACTGTATAATACTCGTACATAGAGTATTACTGTAGAGAAAGCATTTGCTGTTGTCAATATAATATTAATATTTATGTAGTGGTGGTTGAGAAACTATACAAGTATTACTTATTTCTCGGAACCCAGGAGAATCGACAAAACTGGTAAGAAAGTGCATGTGAGTTGTTCACGCTTCCTCGTCCCTCCGTCACTCGGGACGTTAAGGACGAAGTGGAAAGGGATGAGAAATGCGAGAGGTAGCATGTGAGAGAGAACTGAGAGAGAAGAAGGGGAAACATCATCAGGTTTGGCTTCCCCAGCTTACCCCACAGGCCCTCACGAAAGGCTCGGAAGACAAAATCGATGTTCCCACTACCTCGCCACGCCACTTCCACTTCAACAGTCCGTGAGGCAACAGCTCACATCTTTCCCTTACCGCTCTCACATTTCCCATACATCTCTCTGCCAATTGACATCCGAACTATTGGGAAGTGGAAAACCTCGTTCGCCTCCAACAATACACACTTCCCTAACAAAGCTAATAAAAAATATAGAAAGTGAATTCCTCCACCAGATCCTGTACAATTCCTGGGTTATTTAATAAAAGGACCATTATTCAGTTTACCCAAAGCCCCCGCCACTGCCATTCTTGGACATCCAAAAGGGATCTATTGAAAAGTAAGGAATCCATTTTACTCTATTATTCTGCCAACGAGGCAGAAAATGATTACAAGAGACGTTCAGCGTGCTATATAATTTCGAATAATGACTATCACTCCCATTATATTAAATAGATTTTCCTCAATTCGGCCCAAATAATAAAGTCAATACACACCAATTTAGAAAATAGTATTCATTAGCTTTTTATTAAAGGCTTTTTATCAATAATATTTTAAATATTAAGTAAATAACATCCCAACTTGTACCTTCTTTATGGATGGTGTTCTCATGTGGCATCTATTAAAAATAATATAATTATTTTAAAATATAATAAAAATAATATTTTCATTGAGGCGTTTTCGTGCAATCTAAGATAGTTTATAAATAACCAATTAAAGTGGAAAAGTTGAAAAGAAAATTATTATTTACTGTCTAGTAAAGGACGGAATTTCATAAATACGTAATGGGAATGATTATTGGTTTGATTCTTAATGCCAAGCGACACCCGTTCAGTGTTCAGGGCTCTATGAGTCTTTCCTGATGGATAAAAAAGTAAATTAAAGACGCCGAGGTCTCTTTGTATTTGGGTCGTATTAAGTTGACATAGATAAATTCCGAGTTGATTTATTAATTAGGGAAGGGATCTAATCAATGCTTTTTTGTTAATAGATCTCGAAATCCTTTTTCCTGTTTGTGGGATTTCCGGGCCGTCACGCGAGTGTGGAAGGAGGCGACAAGGGAATCAACCCTTGTAAAATATTGTTCAACGTCCACGCTCGCCATTCTTCAATCCCTTCATGGGAAGATAGGAGCATCATCAAGTTGATTGAACCACTCCCAGAATCCCCGAATCCTAATGAATGAAAACAAACAGATCAGTCATTTTGAAAAGGAGATCGGCGTGTGACCGGATTGAAGTTACAATAACTCGCTCACGTGTCCCGACCTTCCTGAGGCCATTCATTCCCGTTGAGACTCCGCGGCTGACTAAAACATCACATTGTGTGCAGGGCAATATTGTCTGTCCGAGGCGGTTGGCCGTTTGTGACTCGATTTAAAAGGTTTGAAAGTCTGTGTGGCGAATGAGGCTCAGTGAAACAAAAGACAAGTTGTGCTTAGAACGTGATTGCGGTTGTTACTATACGTAGGCATAATATAAAATACATAGAGGGTTATTCCTCTGTCGACGACACTCGTGAACGTGGACGTTGTGCGAAAAAAGGACGAGTTGGAAGTTATCAAAATGAAATGAGATGCCGCGGGTTCCGAGAGCGGCGAGGAAAAGTAGAATTTGGAAATCACGCAGTGAGGATGAAAAAAGAAGCCCCATGAATCCCCTTGTTGTTTACTTTGGATTAAACTCACTCGGGTTGCTCCGGTTGTGAAACGGGAGGGGAGCGTCGATTAAATTCGGACGAATTAAACGCACCCCAAAAGTAAGCCCATTATTAGATAATCACTCTCTTTGGTTTTTCTTCCCTCCAAAGGTCTCTTCAGGTTGAGGTTTTGGTTCAAGTTGATTAAACCAACTTCTACTTTGTCTATGTCACTCTCCGTCTCCTTCCATTCAACGTCAAAGGGACCGTCGTACCTTCATTAATAATCTAATCTCTTACTCAAAAATCTAATTTACTTTTTGAGCTCAAATTCATTTTAGATCCTCTAATTTAGTTATTTGCCTCCTTTACCTCAAGAATATCCAAGGTTGGGTGAATCTCCCAACATTCTCATCTTCCCTTACATTCATCTTTGTCTTGCTTAAGTCTGTACGAGGGAAGTTTCGCAAAAGAAGTCTTAGCAGTTACATATAACTAACTTGCATAGTTATGTGTTCCATGTACGGAAAGGGGAAGTGAAGCATTTATTTACCAACAACGCGGGAAGAATAGGTAATGTTTAAATATATTTCATCTTCTTCCCAATAGCCTCGTTACCGTTAGGGTCCCTATAACAAAATTTTTTATGGAAATATGGAGCGAATAGTATAAATTAAATGATCCCTCCGGACGGTGGCTGCCATAAAGCATAGATTTAAATGGATGTCACACCCCTTTCCCATTTGAATTCGGACATGCAAGGAGGAAGCATAGGGGAACCGTGTGCATCCCTGCGATATTTTATTCCCCCACCTTCGTGAATGGGAAAAGAATGATGATCACCAGCTTCAGGCCTTTATAATATACTTAATATTACATTTATAAAATGGGCCTACAATCGGGTCCTATAATTCACCCTACCACATCAACCTTATACCTATGTAGGATATATATTGGAATATACTGTATGTATGTATGGCATGTGTATTTATGATTTCAGTATGGGGCCCTAAATGTACGAGGGAATTAAGGAAGCAATTCTTTTAAATACATGGATCGAAAATGGGGAAATCAAAAGTCGTGTATGCGGTGTAGGTAGATAATCATTCAGCTTGGTCGTTCCCTTTCCTTTGTTCGCTTTGTTCAGCCTTCGACCTTATCTGAATGGGAAGAGGGGAAGGGATGAGAAAACCACCTGGAATCAATAGAGAAAATGGTTTGATGTAATCAAAGGGTAATCTTTTTTAATCGCCTTCTCCCCTCCTCTTTCCATTCGCAGCCACTTGGGCTCATAAACACTATCCAGGTGTGTTCAATAACAACTACTCAAATTTGATTGCCATTCCTTTTTTAAATATGCAAGGAGACAATTTCGCCTCTTTTCTCTTTCTCCACTCCTTTGAGTAATAATGGACTTCCTAATTTCGCCCCCAAAGGGACTTCCCATTCAGGCTCAATTGAGGCTTAATAGATTTTAGAACAAAGTAAAGAATTCATGTTTAGTGGGATGGGTTGAGCTCTGCGGCCGTGTGTGGCGTCAAATAATTCATGATCCTCCGCTCATTATATTGTCGTGATGCAGATGAAGGGAAATTTGTCCTTCGTTTCGGTTTAAGTTGCATAAGTCCCGACTTCAAAGATTAGCTTTATCACTTAAACAAGGGGTGCGTGGAGGAATGTCCAAATATTCTGAGGATTTACAACCATTTAAATACACGGCGGAGCTATCCAAAACAGCTTTTGCCCTCCTCCTCCTTCAATTCCCTTCTCCCTCAAGATCACTAAAGAAAGCTCACCGCAACTTGGGAATTAACTTTCCCCCCTTCTTGCACAATTCATCCTTACTTTCATTCCAACCCCAGCATAAATTCGTGAAAGATCCTCCCTGCAGATCTAGGGGCCCTATTTAATATGACTTTATTCAAACATCCCTTTGTTAGCCCGTTGTCCCTTTTTTCGCTAAAACATGTCACGTAGATTTAAAGGAGATCGGTTTGGAGTTGAGGTTCTTATTCTCAAATTAATTAGCCCATTGGGGGTCTTATGGGGAAGAGAAATAGACCCATATTGAATTGATAGGAGATTGAGGTGGAAGAGAGGGGAAAGAAAGTTAGTTAGAGGAATTGGTGGAACGTTTGGAGAATAGTAATGACAACGGAGGAAGTTGAGTCAAGATGTTGGGGGGATCTGACTGAAGGAGACCCATTAGTTAGTAAAGGGAAAGGTAGTGGGGACTGTGAGGATCTCCCTCGAGTGCCACCTCAGATCATCACCATACGGCCCATTCCCAGCCCGACACGATCTGACTCACTTAAGTGTTTTACAACGGCCATTACATCACATCCCATTACTTTTCATTTCTTACTTCTTCCCAACTATACATACAGACCTGGGCATTAGACAAGTACCTATGTGCAGATGAACTAGGGTAGTTGGCTATTCTGGTTAATGTTGGGGAGATTATAGAGAAACATCTCAGAGACTAGTGGTGGTGAAAGACACCGAAAAGAGCGTCATTTAGGTTAGTTAAGTTCAAGTCCTTTTATATTCCCCTATTAATCTCTCCTCCCAATTGCTCATTTCTTCTAATTGCCTCGTGACGAAGGGACGATTACTCATTTATGATCCTCTTCTTCCACTCCAACCACCCTCGTCGTCACACTGTCTTATTAATCTTATTAATACTTACTTACTTCAAGGCTCAATGGCTCTCAATCTCCTTCTTATCTTTCACTGTCCCATCACACTAAAAATTTTATCTCTACTTTAAACTTCCTACAATTCCCGAGCTGAAGGCAAATTCTCATTACTTCACCGCTAAATACTTGAAGGAATTGTATTTTAATGAACTTGCAATCTTTTAAAGTTCCTCAATGGGGCCCGAACCCTGTACCTTTTTAATGAGATGTAAAATAGGAGAAAGTTGGCTGATTAAAATGAGAGATATGGGAATAATCAAATTGTTCTTTTCAGTTAAATCACCAGCTGAGGCCCACACATGTTGTAGTTATATAAGAATTGGCCGTCTTTTATATTAGTATTGAATATATGGTAAATTAGTCGAACCTTGGGAAAACTATTAAAGAAGTCAAAGGGTCGTAATGATAAGAAAAATGAGAATATGATTCGACTTTTGGGAATTGTTGAGTTGAATGAAAGTTTTGTTCGGGCGTGTTGGATATAAAAGAAACGCACCTGCTGAGCCAGCAGAGTTTACATGGATGCATTCAGGGAGTCAGATTTAATCTGCAGGTCTTTGAAAATAAATGTTAAGCTTTCCACTGACCAAAAACCTCTTTAACTCTTCCATAATGGTTAAAGTTTTTGAAAAGCAGTTTTTCGGAGGGAGAATTTGAAATTGAGTGGGAGTTGTGAATTCTTCCTCGTTATTTCTGCATATCATAAATTTGTAACTTCTCTTTTCCCCTCTTTTCTTTCCCGGTGTGAGGAAGAGAAAGGGGAGGAAAACTTAAAACAGAGACGGATGAAGTGGATTTTAAAAATTGAGTAAATTCACTCCCCCAACCAAATCCTCTCAAAACTTGAGGATTTTGAAGTAGACGGGACTTTGCTCCTAACCTTCTTTGTCATTAATGAGGGCGAATTTTCTCCCACATCTCCTTCAATCTTCCTCAATGGTTTCCATTTTCTTTGCCCCATCCACTCATCTTCATCTCATCTTACCGCCCCTTAAAGATATGAAGAGATGAGGGATGCATTGCCTAAGAGCCAAAAGTGCCTTCATTCTCTCAAAATCCTCAACGACTCAGGAAAAAGTTTTTTTTCTTTCAACGTTAAGTGCTCAGGTAAAATGGAAAGTTGAAAGTGGGCGGTTGAACGTACAAATAATTTTCAACTTTTCCATTAATATTCATTAGTCGGCCGTCTGTGCATATGGTTCGTATAGAAGAAAGTAATCCAAACGGCTCTCGACTCGGAAATTACGTTGATGCGAAGATTTCTTTTCATCGCTCCTCTCATCAACCTGCTACTTACCGTTAATAAAAATGTAGGCTCTTTTTATATCCCTTTAAACCTATGGGATGTGATGAGCGGCAAATGGGCAATAACTCAACCAATTTCCATACCTATCAAGCCCTATGGTTTACAAAGACTCAGCCTGAAAAATCCCTTAAGAACCGTTTTTATGAGTCGCCAGGTCGTTCGTCGAGACGTCGGGAGTAGGACGAGGAATTGGGACATTCTTTATATGCATTTTAATCGACCCTTCACTGTCTTTTTAACATGTCAGTAAATTTACCTTATGGTTAATCCGATAACGGGAAAATTGGGAAATAATTTAGGGCATTTAAGAGGTCGCGGGTTGGCGGGTCGTTGGGCTGTCGCGAAGGCAAATGACATGTCGCATTAAAGATTCTTTATATTCCAAAGATCCGCATCGAGATATATGAGAAATATACTGATGTGTAAGTAATGACTCTGCAAGGGATCTTCCCATGACTTAGGGAGTGAGAAGGGGAGATAGATAATATACATTTCCATAATATGAATTTGCCTATAAAAGAGGAAAAGTAAAAAGTGTCTTTTGTGAAGAGTAAACGTAGCGTGACTCTGAAGATACTTTCACGAATAAGACTCGTCATTGGTCTTGACTCAGAGATCCATCGCTCTTCTTTTCTCTCCCCTTCCAAAGATTCATTCGCCCTTTCGCCTCCCCCAACTTTTCTCCTCTAGAACGACGACGGCAAGAGCGAGGCTCATGAGGAAATCTTGGTCTAATGTATGTATGCGAACACAAGTCCGTATCGTCCTACAAGACCATTCGTATGACTTTCCTCCCTATTCCATTATCCTCGAGTGGCGGCGGAATGGTTGAGTGTACGTATAGTATTGGGACACACACGGCAGCCCCATTCCATTCTTCAAGATTTACACGATGTTGTTCCTGTCCGTCTAAGCCCTTTTTCGACACTCTTTATCTTCACTTTACGTCTTTTCTCGTGGAGTAGATTACCACACCAGACCGTTTTCTGCTCCCATTTCAATTCAGGAAAATTCAAATTCCCCTCCCCTCTCCCTTTCTCACTCCGCGAGATTGGAAATTGAAAAACTGAATTCAATGGCGAATGGCAATGAAATGACGAAGGTCAATAGACCTTTTTTTAATTCACCAACTTCCATTCATACCACATACACTCACATAGGATACACAGAGGAAAAAAAGAACCGGATTTCATACGTTTCATCTCTGATCCTGAACACATTTTTAATATCAGCTTTTATAAGAAGATTGAATAAGAAAACGTAGGATGTAATAAGTATAAAAGGATCCGTGATCTTAAAGAGCAATTTCTCAAGAAATGTTAGAAATGATGTGCGGGAATGAAGAAAATGTGATGAGAAACTTGTTAGAGAAGGAAGAGGTTGAGGATTTGGAGAGATTAAGTTATTTATTTTCCCTCTTACCCTTTTATGACCCTATGACGAGTGAGAAACCGCAAATCCCTTAAGTCGTCCGAGTTTCTCACTCTCAAATCTCCGACACTCCCGGATCATCCACTTTCACCATTACGCTCCGCCCTTGCTCTGAGGATGAAGAGGGGAGAAATGGAATTTGAGAGGTGAAGTTGGCGGAAAATCTCCTCATTCCTCACTTCAATTGAGAAACAAAGAAAGCGGATGAATTTTTCTTCCCTGGACGTGGAATAAATGTGTGAGTGAGTCATATAAAAAACGGGTGAGGTGTGATATACCTCTGGTTTTTATACTGACATTTACTATGTCAGGAGCTGAGGGAATTCCTCTAGTGTGTTCACCAATTGAACATGGGCCGCTCCTATAGAGGAGCATTATGAGAATTGTCTATACGCACTCAATTTCCCTCACAAGCACAACAACACTCCGAAATACATAAGAGGAATTGAAGATGAATACAAGAAAAGACACATAAAGAATAATCGTAAAACCCATGAACATGAACCTGGGAAAAAGGCATAAAATAAAAGTGACCATTTTCTTAAGGGATTTTCATATACGTTCAGCCTCTTTGAGAGATTTGCAGAGGGGGAGGTGGAAATGTTGTTTCTTTCAATCTCCATGTTTCTCCGCTCAACAACCTCCGCTTTCCTTCCCATTTGCTTTCCCTTGCCGTTGGAAAATCATAAAAAGTATGAGAGGATTTGGAAAAGGAACAACTTTTTATATTCCAACAAGGTAAATTAATTTCTCTTGAGCTCCTGAATTGTAAAACTTGCTCTGAGGGCTGAGCATAAATATTATTAGGTTTATAATGCGTTTTAATTGAATCTCACAGGCGGCCTTTTTTCCTAAGCTCACTTTTACGGTCTCAATTCTCTTACATGCAATAAAGCAACTGTGGAAGCACGGAAAGAGAGACAAATGTGGAAGCGGTTTGCATGTTCTTTTTGCATGTTCTTTTATCGGGCCTTTCAACAAAACCAGGAGGTTTTAAAACTGAGAATTTGATGTATTTTTCCCGCTTTCACCCGCGTATATTCATCCTGTACTTACATATGTTGACGGCATTTCCTGCTTTTAAGAAGCTTTACGTATTTACACGTCCGACATGAGAAAGTAATGTTGATGATGCAATTTATCATTTTGGATTTTCTTTCTTCGTTCCATAAGTAGAATTCGTGTATAAAAATTTTCCGTCCTTCTTCCGCATAGTAAAATATACGAAGAGTGAAATTTGTCATAAAAATCCGGATTAGAAAAAGTCCATTGACACACATATTGTAAATACGAATGCACTTAAAATGTGTATAGCAATATAAGGTAGTTATAAACCCTAGCTTTTATGCCCAATAAACATTGTAAGCGGATTAGCTATACCATAAGCTTTCAAAAAATTGGTGGAAATGAAATGTACTTGGAACAAAGAGGAAATTAGATTATTCGACCAAGATTGAAACGAGTTATTTATTGGGCAAGGAAATTTAATTTTATGAGCTTTCTCATATATGAACATGATTATTTGGGAGTAATTTGCCTGGTCGTGTTCTGAGTTTGAATCCAACTATGGTATTGAATACTGACGTCGGAACTATGGCGACTTATTTCAGGTTCCTGGTGAATAATTAAACACTCGTCGGTTGTTGGGGAGGAATATAAAGGGTAATTAGTCCGTCATATTTGAGAAGATTCGCCCGTTTCACATCGGATGAGAGAAGGATGAAAATTGGATTGAGTGAATTAGAACTTCTGTTGTAGACTCACCAGCGAACAAGGAACCTTTCTCATTAAAATTAACAGCGAAGAGTTTGAAATGAAGAAGCAATTATCCTTATGTAATACGACGCTCTCGAGCTCCTCATCTCATAAATAGCAAAGTGCAAGTTTCACGTGCACAATCTCTATGTCATATTCCAATTCAAAATATCGTCCATTACCATTTCAAATTTGAGATGAATCCTCCGCTCCTGAATTTATAATTTGAATGAAAAACCTCCCTTGGTAGGATGGATGGAAAATGTAGAAATGGCCGAACCGCTCATAATCTCATAATGTAACATGGTCCTAATCTAATTACGACCCTAAGACCGAGTGAGTAGATTGGAAGCCTTATCGAGGAAATGTATAATTTAGAACTACCAGGGTCAGAGATGAAAATATGAACATTATGCTAAACAGATCTGGCTGCGTGACAGTCGGAGGTATTATCTAATAAGTAAATATATACGAGTCGGAAATGTGATTGCCACTTTCTCCTCCACTCCTTCCTTATGGCTTTCCTTTACCACCTTAATATTTATTTACAATCTACATAATTCACTACATACTAAGAATTAGTTTCAGATAGTTAATTTAATTAGTTAGGTTTAAACACAGTATAACAGAGTGCATACAGAGTTAAGTATTTAGCCATAGAAGACAACTCCCGTTGCTTTTAGCATTAAAGTCATTAAAAATAAAAAAGTAAGAACACACCGTGTAGGAGCATTATAACATTGCGAATAAATTACTTATATGCCTTTAGACACAGAATGTTGGGGCGTTAATAGGAAGTTTGGTATGTTAGTGCTTCAAGTTTTTAAATACATAAGCGTTTCGCACGGGCCGATCCGTTAAAAGTGAGACAAATTTAAGAGCTTTGTCTTGTATTGTCCTACTTTGAAAGTCTGGAATAGCCATTAGGGAAATCTTGGAAGCCTCATTCGTTAAGATTCATTATTCATTATTTGAGTGGAGCTCTAACTTACTCACTCTTGACTCTTTTCCTTCCCTCGCTTTCCTCACTTTGTCTTCTTATATTCGCACATTGGGAGAGAAGACATGGAAGCTTTGCTAATAGGCTGAATAGAGTGTGATTATGTATATTCTCAACTCTCCGCTCCCTTATTACCATAATCATTAAATTCGGAGGCGTGTGTAATTTGAAAGGAAGAGCGGCGCACTTCTTTAAATAAGTATTAAATATAACTCATTTGGCATAGAGCGAATAAAGGAAGCTTTGAACTCCACATCTCAAGATTTTCTCTGTAGAATACAAACAAAGGATTTAAAAAACTCTCGACGTTCATCATGATGAGATACAAAGGAAGATTGAGCGGAGGAGCAGAAACTGTATAGGATTTCACTATATTTTTAATGTAATCAAATTCTCTGATGGTTTCAAATATTCAAACCCCATAAGAGAAAATATACTGTTGTTTAAAAGGGATACAACTACTGTTTTGTCTCCTATTAGTTATAAGGTTCAATGAGAGTCGGGGATTCTGGGAGAGTATAAAAGATATAATAAGTAGTTTCCTCGAACCCAAAAGGATCTTTTGGAGTGGAAATAAATGGGAGTGTAAGGGGGAGAGTGACGTGACTTATCTTTTCTCAGGAGAAAACTCCTTTGTATCTTTTTAATAAGGACCTCAATGGGGATTTCACTTTTGTAATTTGTTGCAGATGGGGGAATTTGGACGATTTCTCCTCCTGGGGCTGATCCTCTCTTGGAACTTGGATTTGAGTCGAAGCTTCTGTCCACCTCCTTGTGGTTGCAATGACGTTGCCCTGTCAGTGGACTGTCACTCAGCCGGGAACCTTCGGGTTGTGCCAATCTTCCTCAACCCGCAGATCAAGTTCCTTTCCTTGGCCCAGAACCAAATCAAGGAGATTTCTATGTCGTTGCAATTCTACTCTGAACTCCAGTTTCTGGACATTTCCCAAAACGAAATTGGGAGTCTCGGGACGGGGAATTTCGAGAATTTGGGAAATCTGAGGGTTCTCAACTCCTCGTTTAACTCAATAAAGGTCATCGAAGACGGAGTTTTCATGGGGCTTGCCCGGGTTGAAGTTCTCGATCTCAGCGGAAATCAAATGGAACGTGTGGAGCGTGAGGCGCTAAGGAACCTCAAGGTCCTCCGTGAAATCATTTTGGATCGGAATCGGCTCGAGTCTCTTGACTGGGATTTGTTTCGTGAGTTGGACAATTTGGAACACATCAGCGTCCGCTACAATTTCCTCCAAACCCTTGAGCCTTTCCCCACTCCGAGCTACTGGACGTTGAAGAAAGTGAGGAGTCTTGACGTGAGCCACAACCAGCTGACAAGAGTGAGGGACGAAGGTCTGGGTCCTCTGCAAGGACTTCGGGATCTCAATCTCTGCTGCAATTACATTCACACAATAGAAGCGAGGGCGTTCGACCCGGCAGAAGGCCATTTATTGGAGAGGGTCAACCTGAGCCGAAATCGATTAGGCCGAGTCCCTACCGAACCACTCGAGAAATTGGGTTCGACCCTCCGCCAATTAGACTTGAGCTCCAACCGGATTTCCGACCAGCTTGAGAACCATTCCTTCCGCAGTTTATTTCAACTTCAAATCCTCCGCCTCTCGGACAACCCGGCCCTTTTAAGGATCAACGAAGGGGCCTTTGTCGATAACGTCAATTTGGTCCACGTTGAGGCGGACCACTTGTCTAATTTATCTTCCCTCTCCCCAGTCCTGCTCGCAAATAAGCCCAAACTCGAGGTTTTCTCCCTAACCTTCGCTCAAATCTCGTCCCTCTCTGCAGATTTTTTCAAAATAGGGGAAGTGGTAGGACGAAGTCTTCGATTGGATGGAAATCCCCTCGACTGCAATTGTTCTGCTCTTCCCCTCTTCAATTTTATAAATTCTGACCCCCCAAGTCTCAATTCCTCCGACCCGACATTTTCCTCAAGCGTTATCACTTCTATGACACGCTTCGGAAACCTCTCGTGCACTTCCCCATCCCATCTCCAAGGTGTTTTCCTCAGGGACCTCAAACCATCAGACTTTTCTCACTGCTTCACCCCGGAGACCGCCGACTCCTTCCAAGTTCTAGTCATCACAATCGCAGCCTGCATTCTGAGCCTTCTGGCTATCGTTGCCGGGGTGAAGCTCTGCTGTCTCACCGATCGCCATTGGAGGTGTCGAGATAGAAAAGACAAACCTGAAAAGCTCCTTGACATCGTTACTTTGCGACGCGAATTGCCGCCCCCGCCCATTGCTCCCACACTGTATGGGAAATCAATGCCACCACCAACAGCCCAAACGCTGTTTTATGGAGCTGGGAATGGAAATTGCCACCCGGGTTCCCACGGCCCAATCACAATGAGCATGGACATCAACGGGTATCATTCTTCCCGCCCGCCTCCGCTCCCTTCAAAACCCGCTCCCCCGCTGCTGCTCCACTACGAATATCAACCTTACAATTACAACGATTATTCAACTTCCAAATCCCATAGGATGAAGCAAGTCCCAAGCGTACTGGTGTAATTTAGAATGTCGCTAATACTACCAATATAATACCATAACTTGTATTTACATGTATAATTTGTATGAACAAACGTAATTGAACGTAATTATGTTACATAATTTATTTATTAAACCCCCTCGTGTAAATTGTATAGAAACGTTAAATGTGCATGATCCAATTTCTCATTATAATGAAATGATGATGCATGAGTTTTAGAGACATCTCATAAGAGATTTTATTATCGAACTCTTCTAATGAAGTTTTTCTCATTGGGAGCCCTCAGTTCTTTTTTGAACGGCGGCCAAATTTCTCCAGGATTCTCATCATAACACTTTAAAAGGGAAGTTGGAAAAAGTTGCGTTCATCGAAATGATTTATTCGAGAACAACATATTCATTTTATGACTCCATTATACTGAAGACGAAGTTTTGATTCCTTTCTCATTTCCTCTTTCTTAACGAGTGTAAACTTTGTAATATAATAAATATATTCTATGCCTAGATTTATTAGATAAACCTATTACCTAATATGTACATAGACAATATTTATTTAGATCTACAGATTTATTCTAACTATTCTAACTACTACAATGTGTATATACTCTGTATATAAAACGCTTTTTGAACATTGTGAATTGTGTAAAATCGTACATTATTATTGTATAGGAATATTTACATATTTCTTCGTTGCAATATTAAATGAGAAATTCTCCCTTTCTTGAAATCCATTTTAATTCTTTCATAACTTTCACCAAACGATTCGACTTTTCCGAGGGAGTCGAACCGAAAGGACCGAAAGGACAGCACGAGATTTCGACAGTTGGATTTAGGAATTCCACTCCTTTCGTGAACATGCATACACACAGTCGTTCATTTGACCACGAACGAACACCTCGCTGTTCTTGAGCACACGTCCCTCATAATAACGCCCTGTTCTAGCATGTAGTTTCGAAATGTTTAATAAGTAAATATACTCCTTGAAGAGGACATAAAGATACAGGCGCGGAAATTGGAAAATCTTGAATTCCGGAAATTAAATCCGAATAACTGAGGAATATTTAATTATTCTTTTTCAAGTCCTCATGTCCTTTTATCTTTTATTCTTCCAACACAACCACAGGAAAACAAAAAGCGAAGTCATTTGAATAATTCACTAAACCCCTTGTTTCTGGATTAAAGGGAAAATTCCTGTTGAAAGAAACCCTTTGTTCATCTTTTAACTTACTTAACTACATTATATTATATTATTAAATTCCGAATATGCTACACAATGTAAACCTACCAAACTTGTTCCAGTTGTTCAAGCCTTTAAAAATTCGCATATAAATATTTTATGGGCGGAGCCTGGAAATTTACAATGCAAATTTATCTGGGCAAAACCCATACAAGCATTAAAATCAGAAAGACGTCCATTTATTACTTCCATGGTCCTTAAATAACAAAGTGTTATGCTGCGTGAAAGGAGGGCCATTAAATATTGAGGACCGTTAGAGAGAAAATAGAAGAAAAGTGAATTAGGAGTTTGGGAGGAATTTTTACAACATGGAGATCGCAACAAGCAATTAAATATTCATGAGTAGCGGCGGCCGATATCGCAAAAGAGTTTCCGAATCCAAAGGAATCCCTCACAGCATTTCTCTTTTCTCCCTATCCTGGATATTATAAAATAAGCCCTAACAAATATAGCCGGATCCGGATTTCCCAAAGCTTTATATGAAGTTTTAATGAGATTTACGAAATCAATGTTGACATTCCGTTATCCGGCTCTGCCCAACTCCAAGTATTTGACTTACAAGAGTGTTGCATGCACATATCGGCATGGTCGTCTCCTAATTTCAAAGCGGAGGATAAAAAGAAGATTAAATTTCCTTTGATTAAGTTGACATCCCTCCTGAAGTAGGCAAAGTTCTTTTATCTACCGTATCCTCCTGTGTAAACCGATTGTTCCGCCGCGTCTCCTCTAACAGATATTTTTGGGGTAAAAAGTATTAAAAGCCTCGATCGGAGTGAACTCGTGAACAACTGTCTTTTTTCTTATTTCGTTAGTATTATGTATGGAGGTATTTGAAATCAGGGATCAGAGACGAGGGCTAACTTACATGTTATACTCACGCTTTTACTTATTGTTAGTAGGAAAAGCAATAAAAACGAAGGTGTCTTATTCATCTGATATGAATCCTTGTGCCATATCTCAGAACAAGTTTAAATAATACACACCGTGAAGGTTCTTCCCCAACACAAAGAAATAAAAATGTAGAATATGAATCTCTCTTTTCATCTTGTTTCTTCCATTTCTTTCCATTTCCTTACGGTTTTCTTGAACGTGTGCGGGGGATTCGTCAAGGTGGTGGATTATTTCCCATTTCTACATTATATTGAAGTTGAAAGGAGACAGCTGAAATGGGGAAATTCCTTGAGATTCGAACATTTGGAAGCAATTTACCTTTTCATTCACTTCATCCACATGGAGGTCCATAAGTTGCTCCAACTTGCAATTTAAAGGGTGGTGCCGGGGGAGAAAAATCGTTCTTTTAGATCTAATATTTGTCACCGGATCGACTTAGTCTTTTAATATCTTCCCCCGAATAAATCTCTTCAACAAAAAAAACCCGAATTGTTCGAATGCGTTTACGTTACTACACGTGTGTGTATTACGTATGTATGTGATTCCCCTCACTCACTTTCACAAAAATCCCTTTCTCAATGTTTGGAACAAAATTCGCCATCCTCTCGCACACATCCACAGACACAGGCTTCAAAATTGTTGTAAATAAAGAAAATCGTCCTCTGCCTCTCCATGGTTGGGTTAAATGGCGGTGAAATGAATCTGACGGAAGGCGTTTAATAATAAAAGACCAACCTTACCAAAACTTCTCATCTGAAAACATCAAAAAATCTTTGGCTCCTGTTTTTATCGTCACACACACGGTCCTTTCCCCGAATCTCTATACCTAATATGTCTTTTTTGGGAAGATGTAGAATGAAAAAAGTAGCAGAAAATGAAGCGAGAAGGGAAGTTCAGTGTGTGTATGTGGAAGGGTGATATGACTTTAACATGGTTGGGAGTGCTAAGTAATGCAATTCCAACCTTCGCGATATCCTCATTTATCAATTTCAATTTTGGTCTGAAGGACCAAAGCGACAAAGATGGTTAAATGGTCCGTGAAGGAAGAAGTGGATTGGGCCCCTCCAAGCTTAAGAACTTCTCATCTCGACTCACTGCAGCTTCCCATTATGATCTTCTCCTATTTTTATCTTTACAGAATTTTCTACAATTTTAAACTTCCCTATCTTAATATATTCGCTCCATTATTTATACATGCATAGTAGGTATGTTACTTCCTCATCACCTTTATTATCTCTTCCACATTATTCAATTACTCCGTGCCACATGCCTTGTTCCTTTCGGAGATTCTCTAATAAGCAAATAGGGATACCGAATAAGTGTTGCTCAATTCTCACGGTCAATTAAAGCCTGATTTATTCCTTCTGCTGATGCTATTAAGCCAAAGGGCATAATATTCCAGTGAAAGTAAATTAACGAGAAATGAGGTTTCGTCCATGAATCAAGTTTTCTAAAACATTCGTAAATAAATACTAATTAGGAGTAATTCAATCATAGGGTAATTAAACCCGAAGAATTATTGAAATAACCAGTTTGAAAATTCAAGATCTGTATTTATGTCGCATGTTGATTTAACAAATTGTACAAATTATCCTAAATTCAATGAGTGAAAGCAGTAAAAGTAAGGTGAAAATGTACGACAATGAAAATGGAATTGTAATTAAAATGTAAATAAGATTTTTACGTGTTAAAAGCAATGAACGTATTGGATTTAAATAGGATAACAAGAATTGCGGTCGCTAATTATTCCTGTTGAACACATACATAGGGTAAGTGAAGCGAGTAAATTTGAAAGCAATTAGAATGGAATAATTTGGTCTAATTGTATTTAATTATAGTGGAGAACGACTTTCTCTTCTCCTTTGAATCTCAAATGTGGACGAAACATGTAAATGCCCCATTGGCACATTCATACACACTCGCTTCACTCCCCACAGCGTTTTAAACCGCGACGAAATGAGTTGAAAAGGCGAATTGCTTTCAATTGCACGCCAAACGACCCTAATGAACTTGGAACCCATCCAAAACGCAGGGACAATTTAAAAAATAATTTAATAAAACTCCACTGGACAATTAAACCCCAAATCCAATGAGCAAATCAGAAATAAGTAATAAAAAAGTGTTGGATGATGTGTCGCGATAACATTTTCATCTCGCAATTACTCCCAACACGAATAATCCTCTCTGGACTTCACCATTATGGTAAACATACACAAGAGATGCACATTCATACTAATGGCACAATATTGCAAGGACACTAGGCATATTATATTCCACTACATTCCATGCGAACTCTTGGGAATAGAATGTACAGTGGGTCATCGATTGCATTCAGAACACTTTTGATATCTTCTTAATAAATTTACTCCTTATTATGCAAATATTTACAGACAAATGGCCATTTTTTCACTAAATACCATCTATTCAATAAAATTAAATTCCTACTTGGGTTAAAATATCATGGGAAAGATATTTAATTCCCAATTAGATGGGATGGTATAGGCGTTTTTAATTTTGAATCTCTTATACTGAATAATCCAAGTTAAAGTTAAAGAGTTTGGTCAAGATATTGGATAATTGACAATTGCGATAATGAGAAATCAAATTAGATCAAGAAAATATGGTAAAATATGCCACCAATGATGCAAACTCCTAGAAATGTTAACCAAAATGTCATCAGGAAGGAGAAACTTTTACTTCCATGTTTAAATGGAGTTTTCTTAAAACTCCAGAAAATTTTTGATCTGTTGATACAGAAAGTGTCCAACGTGTCTATTATGCACTGGGAAGAAGGCTCAACCTTATTTACATGCATACCGAAAATACAAATTAGATTAACAACAGAAAACTTAAATAAAGTAACGTTCCGAATGCACTCGATGACTGTACAAGTAATGGAGGTATTAAAGATTACTATTACTTTTTACGAGTATCCTATTAGGGATGATAGCTGTAAAAGTTTCATCATTGGGGAATGTAAGTGGAAAGAACCAGCAGGGAAGGAGGTTTTGAACGACGGCGGCCCTTCGGCTCTCCACTTCAAACATCTCGACCAATAATAATAATAAAGTAATGAAAGTTAATGGGGAAATGTCGAAGTTCCGGTGACAGGAAAGTTTGTTGATTTTCACCGAGGTCGCCCAACCTCGATTTCAAACTTTCCACTTACGCGCTCCAAGACCTGAGGACAAATGCTGTTGAGTTGGATGGATTTCTTCCTTTTCAACAAATGCCATTATGATCATCATTTCAGAATAATGCATCATCTGTAGTCGAAGAGGAGTTGATAAGAAAGATCAGCCTTTGAGGGCTGAGAAGAACCAATATTTTTCGCAAGATTGATTTTCGCCTCGAGCTCCTTCAATTTCACTTTTTCGCTTTTTTTCTTTCTTCCCTTCACTTTTCACTTGTCTGAGCGGAGATCTTTGGTCTGCTTTTATTAAATTTAAACAATTTCATTTCCCCTCGACCCACACACAGGTACATACGCACAAATAGGTATAACTTTTCCCTATACTAAATGCTACATTTAAGTGAGTATAATATACACACACATTGTATTTTTAATCTAGCGGATATCATTTCCTATACAGGGACTTTTTTCCCCTTTTATCGTTCTCTTTATATGCTTTCTTCTTATTTCTCTCTTTCTATACCTTCACCTCCCCTTGTTCTTTTCTTCTCCACCTTTAGCAATTTGAAGGCAATAAAAAAGGGCTTTGAATCGAACTCAAAGTCACGGGAAAAAACATACACAAAAGACGTCGACTTTCCTCCCAAGTTTCACTCAATCACGATCGTCTTGGTAGACGGAGCAGTTGAGAAATTTCCTAATCTCTCCTTCCCAAACGAAGTGACCAAGCAGATCCCTCGACACGAGGACCAACAGCAGGTCCATATATCACCCCATAGCCCTTGTGCAGGGACGAGGGTGAGGGAAGCGGAAGCCACCAGCTGGCAGAGTTTAATGGAAAAAGAAAGAAGTTGGTAAGGTAATCCCATTTAGAAAGAGAAGCGAAGCTGATCAGAAGAGCTTAATGAAATCGCTGGGTGGGGATTTGGATTAACCCCTTACTGGGCCAAAACCTTCATACATTTCTAATCATTTGGGGTCGTATGGGCGCAGCATTGGGCTGGTGGCGTTGTGCTGGTGGAATCGCGGATGCGGCTGAGAGTTTTGATCCAACAGGGGGAGGATTCCTTGACATTGTGATAAAATAGAAGAAAGGGGAATTGAATTGTTCTTTGGATTCAACGTAGACCCAAAGGGACGGAGTAGTCGAGGAATGAGAGGAGACGGATGTATTTTATCTTTGTTAGCTCGCCGTTCCGCAGAAGACCCAAAGATTCCGCCCATGAAATTATTCAACATCCCCCCTGGGAGTGTCATCAGCTCTTGTCTACCTTACCCAAGATAATTCATCAAACAGATGGGCAGACCCAATTGAATCTATTTTGAATAATCCAAACTCATAAATCATTTACCCTTCAATTTCACAAAAATGACCTCAATCTCTTGTCTGTCTCATTTAGATCCCCTTCCAATCCAAAACAGAAATGTCAATCTAGAACCAATTGCTTTTTCAACATTTTAGAACATGATACTTTATTCAATAGATTAGATAATGACTCGATTTATCAGGTATTTACTATCTAAAATATTATTTTAGCATTTTGTGTTTAATTATAAATTTTAATTATTAATTATACCTGTGGTGAATAATTAAACAAGAACTCAGAATCCCCTAATTCCTTTAGTAAGTTGGAGAGTAGTACTACTTATATCACAATAACACTGGAGAGATTTAAAGTCTGGAATGATGAAAAGTTGAGTAAATGAGAAAGGAGAGATGGGGAGTTTGGAAATTTATAATTAAAACCCTTGAAATTCTATATGTTGCGGAAATTGAGAGTAACGAAGCGAGAGGAAGAAGTCGGTGAACAAAGGAAAGGAATAAAATGAATTCATATAGTCTGGAACCTTTGTTGTAAAATAATACTTCTGCTCACTGAGAGGACCAAGGCGGCTAATAAGAGGAACTGAAGGAAAATGAGTCTCAAAATTCATATGGAAACTTTTTGAAGAAGGGGAATGAGAAAGTTGAAAGACTCCTTTAGTTCCGACAACATTTGTAGCTCTCTATTTCCCTCAGAAGAACCTCTGTAATGAAAAAGGGTAAAAGTAAAAGTCTCCGGTGGTTCTTTCCAGATTAATACTAAAACTCAACGTTCCGCAATTTCGATAAATGATTTTATGAAAGTTGAGGGATTGAATTGGATGGGAAGTTAAATTGATAAACTTTATGCTCCCCGGTCCTAATGCTTGAAATCTCAAAATGAAAATCACAATTTCCCACAGGAAAATGGAATATCCAGATGTCCACGGACGTGAATTGAAAATCCCGAGATTCGAGGTCTGCCGAAACGAAAACCGCTCCAGCTTTTCCACATTGAGAGTTAAATCGAACAAAATGAGTTTTTAATTACAGGGTAGAAATAGTGATAATTATTCCAGGGACGTTCGTCGGTCTTCTCCCGGTTCGTCCCTTCGACTATTAGAGAGAGATAAAGTGGGGTTGGGGACGCGCACGGATGTGGAATTTGGTCATCCAGAGATTCAATTAACTCGACTGATCATTCCACTTGGTGCATGGAACATCCGAACCATTCCCTTGTTTCATTCCTGGGTCCAAAGAGAAGACCGACATTTGGACGTGGCATTATGGATGGCTCAATGGATGGCAATGACAGATCGGAGATGAGATACGAAATCCGCCCTTTAAATTCTCTTATTCAACTTCAGCTTATCTCGCAAATCCTTTCTATTACATCCATCAGACTCTTCCAATATTATATGAGATTCAAGTTTCACAAAAACCATCACATTTTCTTTATTCAAAAAATGTCTTTTTTCAATGGTTCTTCAATCATAATACTTTCCAGTGCAAATGTTAAATAAAGTTAAAGGTATAAGGAAATTATATGAAATATCTACATATAAGTAACTACGATATTGTATATGCATCTTATATGCAGTAAAGTAGAACAGATGTTTTATGCATTTTCAAAAACAAATAAAAAATACTCGTATATTTCAGTAGCACACAACTTTTACGATACGATGATTGAATTTTAAATCATAAGTACATGAAATATTCGAGAATCGAAGTTGGATTTGGAATTCTCTTCAAAAGTTCTGAGCTGCTTGATGGTCCGTTCATGTATGTAACCTATTAAAAGATGAGAGAGACAATTTGAAAATATTCCATTACTGTTTTCATACGTGCGTAAAACAATCGCTTCTCTCCCTATTCTTCCCATCCTCAGAGGAAGGGAAAACAGCAGACGTTTTCTAATATAAACATTATTACAATAATGTTTGCGTGAGAGAAATAATTCTCCTACGATGTGTTCCATGTATTGGAAGGGAAAGCTCATTGAAATCGAGAACCCATTGTGTTTCTATCAACAACGAAAGAGAAAGAAGGTGAAAAATAGTTTTTGTGGTGTTTTTCAAACACACTTCTTTGCTTCTCTTCCAGTTCGCACGTTCAACTCCCACAATTTACTCAATGTTGAAGGGAATGAGAAATCATCTTCACAAAATCGTATTTTGTGCAAAATAAATATTAACCCTGTATTTATTTTACCACCTTGTTCCATTTCTCGGGGCTTTAGCATTAGAGTAGGTTGAGGACTGTAATAATAAATACATAAGAAGAAGAACTAACGATAAGACGGAAATGGTGTGTTACCGGGAACTACCTCTACTTAATAAAACTGTCACAATGAGAATGGTCCGACGTTGAAAGATAAATAACTTGTTTAATGAGAAAAGCGCAATTAAGATTTGAGTGGCCCTTCGCTCCCACTCCACCTTCTTTCCCTTTGTTTATTATGACGAGGGCGAGAAAACCATGTCTTTTTCTCACGGCCCACAACTTTCCCTGATAATACCCGAGAAATGCCGAGGGTCGAATCGTTAAAGACGTAATATAACTCTATGTATAATACTTATAAGATAGGGAGAAGTTAATAGACCTCTCTTATTGATTTCAGATACTCATCAGCAATCATTTTCCTTTTATGAGATCATCGAAGGCCTTTAATATTTCCTCCTTAATCAACCCCAAGTATCACTAGAGATCTATTAAAACATGAAATGCTCCACTTTTGAAATATGGATGTGAAAGTTCGTAAAAAATAATTAGAGCTGCTTGGCCGCTCCTGAAGAGCTCGGCAAATGACTCAAATTTTTCTAATTTACTTTATAGCATTTCATGATGCATTTCATAGTTTTTAGGGCCTCTTATGAAACTTATAAAACTTATAATGGTAGGGAAGAATATTGAGGATCATAAGTTATAAGTTTTATAAGCCTTATATAAAGATATTTGTATGGTCTGGCTATTTAAGAATTCTTTTTGTCCCCACCCTGTTCTAACGAGAATGAGGGTCGTTGAAATGAAGTTGTGTATTGGGAATCCCATTTCTCTCCAACTCATTTATATAAATAGTGGAGGGAAGCAGAAGGCGGAGAATTGGAAATCTTTGACACTAATTTGAGCATTTTAATAAATAAGTTGAGAAATTTATGACTATTTCCCTTCCACCATGGAAGGAAAAGAATAGGGCTCGATTGGGTTGCGGGAAACCTTGTCGTAAGATTCGGTTCTGAGATACGCATAACATGAGGGCCGATAGGGAACCTGGTATTGAGCCATAAACTGCTGACCACTGCACACGGCATGGCCGGTGATGTCCGAATGTGGGAATGAGATTCCCCTTCCACACGCACTCATTTCAACAACATCACTGCCAGACTCCCTTACTGGCGGACATTGGGAAACCAATCCCACAATGGGAATTCTTCCCCGAGAAATGAGGGAGGCGAGCCAAAGGCATTCAATTTCACGACGACGAGGTTAATATCTCTTTAGGAGCCAAAAGAAGGAATAAGAGATCAAATAAGAGAGCACCAGCTTTGGGAATGTCTGAAAGGTCGGAGCATAATAATCGAATAACGACAAGGGAAATTACACAATGTTGGACAATACAATGAATGGAGGACAATTTGAGGGGGGTTTTCGCCCTCGCTATCATTATCTTTCTCAAAGAAGGAGGGACTAAACTCCCATTTCTAAATTATTGCTCTCATCACCCTCACCGCCTTTCACTTAAGAGGAATATAAAAGGTCAAATGATCCCCATTAAACTTCTATTAATTATATCCATCATTCATTTTGATTTTCCTTTTGATTCCTCATTAGCGGTAAATCAAATAAATACTATCATCATTTATGCATTTCATTAAAACTTGGTTGAAAATGAGGCATACTATGAAATATACGAGTGTGAGTGTGAATTCATATTTAATTCATAATCGTTTCCTCAAAAAATGGCTGCTAGGGCTTTGCTTACTAATCGTAATAGTTAATTTTTCCTTTTAATCTATTTTTTTAAATGTTATATTAAAATAAAATAATTAATTCTAAATATTTTATTAGACATTCTTATTTTAAATAATTCTGAATTAAATTAATACAATGTAAGCACTTTAAATTGAAAATACTGTACTACATATTATATTTGTATTGTATGTATGTATGTACTTATTTCCGATATTTATTTTTTGCTCTTATAACTTATAGTATGAGTAAAGTGAATTTTCCATTTTTCAAAGAGATCTAGTCAATAATGCACAAAAACGGGCTGATAATTACACGTTTGAATCTCATAGAAATCATAAAGTTAGGGACTTAACATTTTAACATAAGATGTGACAATGTATAATGAATAGATCCTCAGAATTTCAAAGTGAGTACATTCTTTGAAGCCTCAGGAAAATTCGATCAGTAAGGATCAAAAATGTACACAATATCATAGCAGGTGAAATTTAAAAATAAATCTAAAATAGGCAACATATACTTTCGTATATGATATTTCGTATAGCATCTGGTGATGTGTAAGGAAGTGCCGTCCGGTTTTTCCGATAAAATTCGCATATCGTATATTATCAAGCTATTGAAGGTTATATATGGGAAAGCATGTACTCCTGCGTAGTTATAAGAAAAGCTTGAATCTCGTTGTTATATCATATTTTTTCCATTAAAGATCTGGTTTGCCTAAGTGTCAAATAAGGGTGTGTTGAGGATAAAATGGAGAAACGTCGAGTTGACAGCCAGACCGGCCGAAGGGGGAGAGTTTCATATCCCAAACATGAATAGGGAAAATTGAGGGAGGGTCTTCTTAAGTGACATCCGAGTCATTATTATTGGCCATATGGGCCAGACGATTATGTTGGGATGACAAGGGTGAGAAGGCGCATCAGTTCGTGTCTTATAGAAAAAGCTCATATGAGGGTCGTATTAAAAGGAGGATTTGAAGTCCTCGTCAACGTCGTCAAAGTCATTGCCTGGGCTGCTCTGTTGCTCTCAAGAGTTCTTTCCCTCACTCGGGTAACAGGAGACCGGAGGGGGAGAAAAATGATTATCACAAACCCCCAGCGATTCTCTCTTATGAATTGAATGATCATTCCCACCCGCACACATCTCTCATCGTCCCTCTCCACACACACCAAATTGTTTCTCTTTTCCACTTTTCCACGAATTACCCGACCGACCTCCCTCGGCCCCTGAAGAGTAATCGCCCTTTAATGCCATGATATTATATGCAACTCCATGCCCGACCCTCTTTCTCCCTCCTTCAAACCTTTTTTAGATTCGGTAGGGATGGCGTAATTTTAGGATATTTACGGAATATCTCTTTCTTTACAGACAATACATTTTCCTATAACGATCCTACTACACACGTTCTCATAGTTGGAAATAATACTTACCATGATATTTTATCGTAAATTGAATATTACTATTTACAACTTTGCGGTTTATTTTCTTATACAATTTCTCTTAGGGCTGGTTCCTGCCCGAGTGTAATTATGTATTGTTCTTATCTCTTTCTCCCAAACATGGAAACATTCCATATTTATAAAAGTGTGAATCAAAGGTAATGGATCAATTGACCCAATTCTCTCTTTCAAGACTTTGAACAATGAGGGAGGTTAGTGCAGGAGTTGTAAATCTCATGTGGTTTTAAAAAAGACGTGAATGGGCGATAAAAGTAATGAGAATGGGAAGTCTGCCGCAGAAATTTTGTCAGATTTAAAAAAATGTTTGCGGGAATTGGTTGAAGCCGAGGCTCAAAACCAACAAGACCAGTTACAAGATGATTCAAAGACAAATGATGTTAAAGAAAAACCAAAGATTGTTAAAATGATGCCGGGACTGAGAGCGATCAAAATATGGAGAAATGAAAGAATGGTTTACCCAAAGGAATTTGCTCTAATTGACGCAAAGGAGAAATTCTCAAAGAAGTTAACATCTGACGAGATGATGCCTTTTTGGGAGAAGGAAATTACTAATGCAGTTGTGCGTATAATTCCATTTATTGGCACGATTCATTTGAATGATATCATAATTGTCGAAGCGGAGAAAATGTTACTGAAAGCCACGAATCATTCGATAGCTAAAATTAACACTCCTTATGCACTTCGACCATTGGTGATTGAAGATCGCTTATTTCTCATTCATAAAATACGAAAAATTCATTTAGGTGAGTTTCAATTATTTAATATGTAATCAAATTGTCACAACTGACGTTTTTAAGCGCAATTTTCCTAATGATCAATTTATATCAATTGCCTATATTATTTCCCATTTATGCGGAGAAATGGACTTTAAATCTTTAAATTGTGTTTAAGACAATTGATATAAAATCGATATCTGATTTGTTGATTGATATAATAAAATTGCTTTTAGTGAATGAACTCGTTAAATATTCATTTGTTTCCCCTTTGTTCATTCTTTTTTCATCAATTTAGGATTTTGTTCAACACCGTCAGAACATTTGTTTCAAATATTAAGCAACCGAGCTGAAGTTTTATACGAAATTAATTCCACAAAGAAAAAAATCTCTCGCTGTAGGACTGTAAAAGAATATTCAATTAAAAATAAATTATTTTTGACGGATGCAGTCAAATTCATCCGAAAAGGAAATGTAAGTCGAAATCACTATTGTAATTGTATAGATTATCTTATATCTACCTACATTAATTTCACGTATTAACTGACAATGATTACAATGTTATAAGTAAGTACATGTATTATAATTTTTTAAAGGTTGTTTTACTTCTATCACCAAAAAATGAAAAATTGGGAAAAGTGAGAATAAATTGGTTTAAAAAAATGTTCATTGTTGAATCAAATAATGATAAAGATCCAATTGTTGAATTAAAAAGAAAGAAAATGGAGGAACGAAAGTTTGATACAACGATCAATTACGATTACTTCGTAAGATTAGTTCACTTTGTTTACATTTTGGATAATCTCAACTTAACATTAATCATCATGAGTATGAGAGTTTCTTTTAGCCAGCTTTCATCCTTTGTTTTATTAAAGATTTATTGCGAGAAAAAGCAGATTGGCCGAATCTCCACCGATTTTCCTGACTTGCAAAAAGCGAATTACAGCGATGATGCAATTTGTGGAATTGAATTTTTAGCAGAAGAACAAATCGACGTTCAAGTAAAGCTCCGCTTATTAACAGCTTGGCTCTTTGCGGTAAGGATCTTCAGATGAAAAAAAACTTGTAATTAGATTTCCTTTAAAAAACGCAATTATCAATCTGATTGCAATTTGCAGTATTTGAATTGTTATGAGAGAAAATTGGTGAAAGAAGTTTTCCATGTGTCTCCGAGTGAAGGAGATGATGAGCAGAGTGAAGATAAAAGTAAAATGGCCCTTCCTTCAATCTCTGACATTAGCAAAATGGAGTCAAATACTCAATCCGAATCGACAATTGCCACAATGGGTTCATCATATTCTGCATTCGATACAACGGCTCCATCCAAATTAACAATCCCCACTACAGCCGTCTAAAGGAACAAAACTTTGGCTTGTGTTTTTACATATCTTTAATACTTACAATTAGTGCTTGAACTATAAGTTTTATTTTATAACTTTATTTGTTGTATTAAAATAATGGTAAATTAAGTCATGATTGAATAAAGAATCAAAAGAACAAAACAGTGGAAAAATGAAACAAGTGGCTAAATAGATTAAAATTCTTTTAACTATAAATAGTGATTAGATGGGTGTTCTTTACAAAATATTTGCAAGTCCTTAATATAAAATTGAATTAATGTGAATGATTTGATTTGCTTCATTCATTCCTTGGGTCATTTGAGTATAAACAAGGTTCAGTCTGATTGTGAGTTCAGTCAAGATAAGGAAGGATGCAAGAATCAATGACAGAAATATTCCTGTGCCACTGGAGGTGTTGAACTCCTGGAATTGTGTAACGAACAAGTCTGCCACTCTCATCCAAAGTTCTAAACAATTTTAATTAAATTAACTACTAAAAACTTAACTAAATTAAGAATAGATTATTTAGAAATTGTCATATAACTCAATATAAAAATCAGTATTTGGCAAATTAAGTTAAAACAATGTTTGAATAAAAGTTTTACCTGAGACCAAAAGTGTCCTTTTTATAAATGTCTCGATCTTTCATGTTCACTACAACTTCATCTTCATTGTAAAATCCAAAATGGCTAGAAAATAAAACAATAACATTATTAATAATATATTTATACGATTTGATTATCTACCTTGATTGCCACGGACTAATTATTCCATCATCGGGCCCACCGATTAAAACAAGGTTTTTCAATTTGGTAAAAGTGTCTTTGAACTGCGTTGCATTGTCATTGTCTACAATATTATTTATCTTGGTTAAATAGCTACTATAGTTAAGGAAAAGATTAGTGTGATGAGGATCTCGCCAATAATTTCCTATTGATAGGAATTGTCCTTCCTTTGAATAGAAAAAACGCCATACGGATTCCTTCACATAGCCAGGAAAGAAAATATGTAAAAAGTCATCTGAAAATTAATAATAATGTAGTAATTATTGCTAATTAGAATATACAGATGAATTTGATTTATAAACTATAAAGTAAATATATTGTATAATAAATTCTCATAACTTTTTAAAAAATGTATTAGATTTTTTTATAAAATGTTCTATAAAATTATAATACGTATTATTTAAATATCCATATGTATTGTCAATTTCACCTCCGTATTGACCAGCTTGAGGTGAAGAAAGTGAAATAAAATTGTGAACATTATGATTTTCTGTAGTTTCTATTAATCCTCGGGCCACAAGTCCACCTTGAGAGAAACCTAATGATAAAACAATGATAATTTAATACAAGCAATTTATTGAATCCAATTCTAATTATACAGAATGTTATAATGAAAATATGTTACTCTTCAATTCTCTACCATACTTGCACAATATTATTATAATTATAATATTTTTTTAATAAGTAGTTAGATATGTAAGATATAAGTATTACGTATATACCGATTAAATGAACGCCTCCTGGGTTCGCCTCCATAATCGGCATAAAAATTTTCTTGAATGTTTTCACTTGATACCATAATGGGCTTATACTTTTCCATCCATGTAATTTATCAATGATCGTCACAGAAGTTCCTGGGTGTTTCTGAAAATAATTTATTTTCATATAACAAGATCAATTATTACATAATGTATAATTTCAAACCTATTGTATTTAGTTGATAAAATAGTAATGAATAACCTCTGTAATTCTATCAGCGAGGGAGTATAAGCTATCTCGATGATCAAATATTCCATGGATAATTACAACTGGCTTATACGACTTGCCTTTATCTTTTACGAAAGAATGCGACGCTGAGATTGAAGCGAGAAAAAGAACAAGGAAAATTGCTAACTTTTGCTGTTTCATGATGAAGGAGAAGGGAGCTGTGAAGGAAAAATCTCAAAGTACACCCACATGATTATCCTCATTAGTTAAAAGTTGATCAAATATCCTGCGCCATTATCAGGGGGTTTATCTGGCCAAAGGTCAGTTTGTTTTCCAACCTTCTTTCAATATAACTCACACAACTTTATGAGATGAGTATCGAATATCAAATGTAAATACATACATACTTCAGCGGTGTTAATTCTCTTTGAGTCTTTGATAATTTGTCTCCTATCAGCTATGCACATAAGTATATTCTGTATTTTATTTATTATCCAATTAATCATATTATTTTATTGGTATAAAATTATAAAATCATAATAACAACACGTTTGAACTTGAACATATGATGTTTCGTTGTTTATTTTGCAATTACTCATATTCATTTTCTCTTATTACTCATTCGATGATTCAATTTTATTTCATTGTACTAACAAATCAGTATATCATAATATGATTATTTGTTATTTGACAAGTTGAGCTATTAAACCTCATTAAATCTCCCCTATGGATTAAAATGAAAAGACAATGATCAGACAAAGTCAATCAAAAATGACTGTTGGATGACCTTTGGATGACCAATTATACAAGGTTTTCAGATTCTTTCGTTTCCAGAGGTCTAATTAATTTAAACGAGGAAATGAAAAAAAAGATTTATAAGATTTATAACATACAAATTGGAATACAATATGAATTTGTTTAGTAATTACATTTTTATATAGCATATGCAGACAATACTAATTCATAGGTATTCATAAATCTAAGGAGCCTTGAGAGTCATGTCGTTTATTATAGGCTCTCCGAAAAAGAAAAAGCCATTTGATAAATACGACGACACTTCTTTAAAATCAAAAGTTTCCATTTCGAGTACCAATGGTACAAATGACCCGACAGCTACAGCTTCATTAACTGAAGCACAAGCTGAAGAAGTTTTACATGGAGCGAGTAGCAGTCTTTTGAGGTTTACTTATATTGAGATTGTATTCTGTATTTGTTTAGGTTTATGAAATAAGTAATTAACAATGACAATTAAATTAGATTTTATCCACGATGCTGCGAGGGTTGTTCCTGCTGTAGTCGAGATCTAAATAAAATCAGCAGAGGATATTTTGGGATAATCAAAGATGGTCTTTTTTACTGCCCACCGACCGGACCAATTCCAAGAATAATTATCATGTTACTCTTTGTATGTTTACCAACTGCCATTATGTACCTTGTCGCTGGACCAATTGCTGGCTTCTGTGGACCCATCTTTGCTTTCACACTCATTGAAATCATAGGGATAACTCTCGCAATATTTTTCAAATTCCTTCGTCTTCCTGCACTACTCGGACCTTTGTGCCTTGGAATTGTATGGAAAAATGGATATGAATCATTAGACATTTTTAGGAATTTTGAATCTCCTCATTACAATTGCACAGTTCCATCAGATCTTCACCTCAGGGCCAAAATTGCCAACCGATGGATTAAACCCATTAGGTAACATTTGTTAAATAGAAAATAATCATTCAATATTGATTATTGAGATTTACGATAATTTAGTGGTTTTTAGGCAAATTGCCCTTTCGATCATTTTGACTCGTGCTGGAATTGAACTGAGTCCGAAAAAATTGGCCAAATTGAGTTACATGGTTCCATGCTTGGCATTCATCCCTTGCATTGTTGAAGCTTTCACTTGTACTGCCATTATTTACTCGCTCTTCCACATGAATTTGGCCTTATGTTTCGTTGCAGGGTAATAAAGTAATAATGGTTGAAGCAATCTGATTGATTTTTAAACTGTAAAAAATTTTAAATTGAGGGATTTGCAATAGATTTTCTTTAGCTGCCGTTTCACCTGCTGTTGTCGTTCCCGGAATGCTCAATTTGAACAGCAAAGGTTATGGAGTTGAACGAGGAATTCCAACGCTTCTCATTGCAGCTTCAAGCATTGACGATGTTTTGGCCATTTCAATTTTCACTGTTGCACTTAACTTTGCTGTTCCACATAATGATGTTACAAGTTAGTTTCGCATAATGACTTTGGAGAATTTCATGAACCAATTTTAGAGATCGATGAATTTATAAAATTTGTTATTCTTTAAATAAATCAGCCGCGGAGCAAGTTGCTCATTATGGAGGAGGACCAATATCAATTCTTATTGGAATCGCTTACGGCACCTTGGTTGGATGTCTTCTTCACATTTTACCCCCAAGAGATATGGTTGCTTTAAAATACAATAAGCGTATTTCTGTTAAATAATCCATCAATCCAAAATCAATTAATTCCTTGATGCCTAAATTCTAGAAAAATTTAGCAGAGTTCAGGACAATTTCTCTTCTAATGGTAAATATAACGGCAGCGCTTGCCTTTGACATGTAAGTGAATCTTAAGCCTAATTGTGATTTCATCATAAATACTTTTAAAACAAAAACAATGCATTTCTTGCGTGTATTATACAGGGTGGGTCATAAGTATATTTCTTTTTTAAATAAACAATTGTATAAAAAAGATATGGCCCACCCTGTACAAACTTCTAGGATCTTTATTGTATATAATTTAGGTCTGATTGGACAGAAGGTGCAGCAACGGTTGGCGTTCTTGTAACGAGCTTTATCGCATCTTTTGGATGGCGAAGTCAAGCTCGTTGGAAAAAGCCTATGAAAAGAATGGAGAAAGTTTTAGCAGTCATTTGGACAATGTAACTTCACCTTTTTGTATTAAATTAACTATGGATGGTTTTTATAAGTTCAACTAATTTAACAAACATATTTTTGTGGATTTTAGGGTTGTTCCATTGCTCTTCGGGACAATTGGAATTGAAATGAATTTTTCTAGAGATGCTTACAAACTAGAAAACATTTCAAAGATTCTTCTTATTATTTTCACTTGTCTGATTGTAATAAGGATATTTTTTAATCAACTTTACAAATAATTATTTTTATTTTCTCCAATTTCATTGTCAAATTAAGAAATATAGTAATTTAACGAATTGTCAAATAGACTCGAATAACAGCAGCTTTTTCGGTGTTTTGTTTAAAAAAATTTACCTGGAAAGAGCGAATATTTGGAGCTTTATCTTGGATTCCAAAAGCTACAGTTCAAGTGAGTGACTTGAGTGACTTCAGATTAAATAGACAAATAAGGTTTAAAATTTTAATTAAGTCGGCAATGCCCTAACAGCATTGTGAATGATTAGGCTGCATTGGCTCCTTTAGCACTTTCAACTATGATTGCTGAAGAAGTTGGTAACGACCCAACGAGTCAGAGAGAAAAAATTAAAAATATCCAAGATGCGGAAATCGTATTAACAATGGCAGTTCTCGCTATTATCATTACAGCTCCTCTTGGGTCAATCCTCATTTCACTGCTTGGAACCAAATTACTAACGAAAGTTGACCCTGAAACAAGTAAGATAAATATTTACAATAGAAAATACATTAAGAAACTTTTCGAGCAACGAACCAAGTTTTTAAACTGTGAATTTGTAATATTTTTTTATCTTTAATAAAAGAAATGGCGCTCGAAGACAAGGAGTTTCCAAATGGAGACCCTGACCTAGAAGAATTTAATCATGCCATTAATGAACTCACAAATTTAATGAGGACGAAGAGTATGGCCATTGAAGCAGAGCATGCGGAAGGAACTCAAAGTCAGATGGACAATGAGCTATCAAGTGTGGACCTGGGAAGTAAAATGGAAACACCGACACCAAATATAGAAAATGAAAAAAGGGATAGTACAACAGCATAGTATTAATTATAAAAATTATATCTACTTATGTAATTTATTATTTAACTCTTATACTCTAAATGAACAATAAATTTTCAGTAAATGTTCTAGAATTTTATTTGAAGAATGTAATGATAATTTTTAATAATGCTACGTTAAATCAATAAATATAGCAATTTATTTGTTTGCCATTTCTAAATTTTCAAAATAACTGTAGAATTCAGGCTTCTTTATTATAACGTTCTTCGGTCCGTAATCTTTAATCTACAAAATTAATTTATTATGTTACAATTTATACAACTTATAGAGCTGATTACGTCTATTATTTTCCAAATTTCATTTAATAAATTGTAATTTGCAATGTCAATGTTTTTGACATGAGTAATTTTAGGTATGAAAGATAACCTCTCCTTCTGATAGAATAAGTAGATGATCACAATAAGAAAGCGCACTAAGACGATGAGCGACAGTCAAAACTGTAGAAGTAAGAAATTCTCTATTCAAGACTTGGTTCATTATTGTTTCAGTCTCTGAGTCAATCGAAGAAGTCGCTTCGTCTATAAATATAAGCTAAAACACAAATTATTTAGGAAAAAAATCGCTGAAAAAATTAAAACGCATTAGTTAGTGAATGTATTATGTTTAGAAATCGTATGTACTTTTGACTTTCGTAGGATTGCACGAGCAATTGATAATAATTGTTTTTGACCATGACTTAATGAAACTTCTGAGTCTAAAGAGTCAATGGAAGTTTTAAGAGTTGTTTTCTCCAAGACTGTCCAAATGTCATTATCAGAATATTCACCACCGGGGTCCAAATTAAACCTTGAAAATTATTTAATTTAGTTTAGATCAAATAGAAAAATGGTTCAGTTAATGATCTAATAATCGAATAAAATAATTATAGCAGTGACAGTGATAGTTGTTTTTAATATTTACCTAATTGTATTTTGGAAAATTGCTGCATCTTGAGGAATGACACAAAGTGATCTTCTTAATCTATCCAATTTAAGCGTTTGAATATTGACTCCATCAAATTGAATTTCACCTCCTGTAGGTTCAATTATTCTGAACAAGGAGCTCCCTATAGACGACTTTCCTGAGCCAGTTCTTCCAATTATACCTTTATCATAAATAATTTTTTAAATTAAAAATTTTATGAATGCAGATTGTACAAAATGAATATTCTGGAGTAAGTAGTTGCGCCATTAGATTGAAATTTTAAATCAGATTTTGCAAAGAAATTATTTGTAATACCGATTTTCTGTCCAGAAGCAACTTGAAATGAAATTCCTCTAAGAGCTTCAGTTCCAGCTGAATAACTCAAAGAAACATTACAAAATGACAGTTTCCCTGTATTTGGCCAACTGGGTTCAAGTTCTTTAGGCAAAGAAATTGGCAAAATCAAAGTTGCTTCGCAATCATCGCTTTTCCCTTCTTTAATTTCTTTACTTCTCCGTCTATCCCTTTTCGAGTCAGGGTCTGTTTCTTCAGAATTACTTTGATGAAGAAATGAATGTATTCGCTCAACTGACACAAATTTGGCTTCTGTTTCTGATGCAAGTCGAACGGTGAATTGAAAAATTCCGGAGAGTTGAGCAGCGTAGGAAAGCGCGAGTCCACAAGCAGCAGCTGAGACTTGACCATGAAAAAGAAGGATGAAGGCAGCTGTGATTCCAGTTACTGAAACTGCTAAAGCGTCAAGTCGAAAGGATAACCAGCGGACGGCGGCTTGGAAAGTGTAAAATACTGAATGATGCCAATCAAGTAGAACTTCAAATCTGCAAAGATTTATTTAAATCGTTTATGACTTTCCATAATTCAAACAAAGGAACATCAAAAAGGCTCTGTAATGTTTATAGTAAATATTAAGTAATCATATTATTTTTTGCATACTTTAATATCAGAACTTCTTCTTTTCCAAAAGCTCGTATTGTTCCTAAACCGGAGACAGTTTCGCTCACTTTTGTAAATATCGGACTCTTTGAGTCATTTTCGATTCTCTTCAAGTCTCTGATTGCTGAACTATAACAGGGTAAGATATTACTAATTGCATGCTTCCACCATACCACTGCGTATCTACTCTTTATTATTTGAATATTGAAATTATAATAGTATTTATTCAAAAAATTAACTGACTTGTAAATCTTTCGAAAGAAGATAAAGATGGCAAAAAGGATCAGCAAAGGTATCAAGAAAAACGGAAAGACCATTGAAACAAGTGTTAAAACTGATATGACAATGAAAATATTTTGCAAGAAGAACTCCAACGTGGTGGGCAAATTCGTATCAACTAAAATAAAGACAATTATATATTTTAGTGAGTAAAAGTAAATAATCGTAAAAATGTTGAATTGCAAATAAGTATTTAACTACTAAAACTGAATGTTGAATTCCTTTGAAAATTATGAACTTACTTTCATCCATATCTCTTGAGAACAAATTGATAATTTGGCCCGAACCAACCTTTTCAGTCGAATGAAGTCGATTACGAAAAAATTGCGATAAGAGCAACTTATGCAAACCTTGTGACGCTTTAATTGTTGTCTATAAAATCAAATTATTCATAAAAGCCATTTTACACCTGGGGTCTGTTTCACCACAAAATTTTACTTTGCACTTTGTACTTTGAAATTTCATGTTTTAAGTTTGCCCAAATTCAAATTTCAACTTTTATTGATATTATTTCAATATATAATTTTTAATTGTCAAGGAAATATTTTAATTGGGCAAGCTTAAAACATAAAATTTCAAAGTACAAAGTACAAAGTAAGATTTTGTGGTGAAACAGACCCCTGATAGAAGAACTAACATAATAAGTGTAAACTATTTGTAATGCACTTTTATAGAGTAAATCTTACCAAAACAAAAAGAAGCGTCCTAAAGAAACTCAAGATCAAAATGACTAAAATGGTCCAAGCATAAATATTTCTATTTGTGATGTAATTAGGAGAATGTTGTGAAATGACTTCTTTAAAAATCGTTTCATTTCTCTCGTCAGTTTCGTTCATTTCTAGTTTTGCTGATGAAAACCAATGTTTGAGCCACCATGAGCTAAAAGCCGTTGATCCAATTCCAAGTCCGAATGCGAGGAGAACAAAAATGACAGCACAAAATCCGCCAGCGCTTTTGATGTAAAGTTTATAAACATTCCAAGAAAGTTTCCCGGACATAACATTTGACGTATCTTTGTCTTTTTTTCTTGAAGATGAAGATTTCAAATTATAAGGTTCACTTTCTTCTTCAATTCTAAAAAAGTAATTAAGAAAAATTATTAGATTCAAACTTTAATGTCTTCTTCTTATTTTATATATAACTTCTGATATTAAAATTGCATTGAGGATTTCAGGTATAGTAAAAATGATGCACTTACATGATATCATTGTTATTGTCGTTCGTCTCTGGAAGATTTTGGTATAAATTCGCATAATGGCCTTTTAGTGCGAGTAATTGTTCATGAGTTCCTTGTTCAACAATTTGACCCGCAGAGAACACGAGAATTTCATCACAATCTCGCAAATGTTGGAGCTGATGTGTGACAAGAAGAAGTGTCTTCTTTTTTAAAAGGCCTTTGATAACTTTCTCGTGAATTGTTTTGCTCACTCGACTATCAAGACCAGAAAAGGGATCGTCAAGTAGAAAAATTTCCCTTGACTTATGGTGATATAAAGCCCGAGCAAGGCAAATCCGTTGCTTTTGACCTCCGGATAAATTTGATCCGTTTTCACACGTTTCTGTTAAATCTCCTGAAGTGAAAGTTGAGAAATCACTTGTAAGACAACAAGCGTTGAGTGTTTTACTATAACTGCAATTGAAAAACATCAAAAATTATGAACAAACTCCCAAATTTTTTTTGACTTGGTGAATAATTAGTGAGTTGAAATTAGATTTGAATCTTATATATGTATATGTATGACATACTCGACATGATCAAATTCTTCTCCAAAAATTATATTTTCTCTCAAAGTGCCTTTAAAAATCCAAGGTTCTTGAGGAACATAAGCAATTTTTCCATGAACGTTTAAATCTCCTTTGATAAGTCTCAAACATCCCGCAATTCCTTCTAAAAATGTCGTTTTCCCACTTCCAACTTGCCCTACAAGTAATTAAAGATAAAATTAGTATTTGATAGCCTTTAGTGAGTAGACCATTTTCAATAAACTTTGTGAAATTGAGATCATTGTAAAACTTACCACAAATACCGATTTTCTTGTTGGCAGAAGTGAAGTTCAAATTCTCCATTTTAAATGTAATATCACAAGATAAAGGTTTATTAACGGAATTTTCTTCTTGGTTCTTTTTTTCTGACTTTTTCGATTTGCCCTTTTTCTTCTTTTCTTCTGAATTAAATTGTCGAATGATTGTGGCATTGTTTATTTCAATAAGATTTTTTGTATGGAAATCTTGTGTTGATGATGTTTGAAAGACTTCTGGTAGTAATAAAATGCTCTAATAGTTAAATGAACAATAATTAGCATGATCATTAATAGTACTATGGTGCGTTAATTCAATTTACTATTGTAATGCTTTAGTGTTAATTAAAATACCTCGCTGCGCTCGATGAAAATAAGGTATAAATATCTAAAAGAAAAAATTTGACTAATGGCTCGTATTGTGTAGCCAAATAATGAAAATTGAAATAAAACTATGAAACACTGAAAAGAAAATATGTTGAATGTAACTTGATATAAAAGTAATTATGTTATATTCAAAACAATCACAAAACTTATTAAATAAGCATTTAACCAACAAGAATATAATTAAAGCTAAATTTAGCTAAACGAAAATGCGCAATATTGAAAAAACCAAACATTTGCATGTTTCTCAACTATTTTGAATGATATGACATAAAAATACAAACATAATTTACTAGGTATAATATAATAAAACACAAAGCAGCCTACATTTGTAAAGAGCGAGAAATTCTCAAGATAATATTAAAAAATTGCATAAAGCTTAATAATGTAATGTCATAAATGTTAAAAACATCAAGAGACCTTGATCCTATTTATAGAGATTAAAGCTTCAAAGTAAGATCTGAATCCAGCTCGGACTTTGTTTAACGTTGGACGCACTCGACCGCTAAAAAGGGCAACGACACAAAAAGCCTGGAATAAATGACAATGAAAACATTTAAAATCGATCAATTCAAAGATTATCTATATCTCACCTGAGCAGGTGTAAGCTCATGTCCAGAATTGATATAAAGAAGAAATGTGATAATCGCCCCTACATGAGGCAAAGTGGGACTAATCACAATACTCAAACTTTGAACCAACTGACTTTTTTGCAAAAAATTCTTCTCATGTAAACGTGTTCCTAAGACCAAAGATAATTACTTCACAATCTATACTTGGTAATTGGTATTATATATAATTTTAGATGAATGTCAGAATTTAAACCTGATATAGCTTTCTGAAAGTATTTTTCCCAGGTAAACATTTTGATGAACTTTAAATTATAAATTGCTTGAGAAATAAAATTAACTCTTTTGTCTTTTATCAAAATTGATTTTTGTCTTAAAGATCCGCTAGCTTTTGCAAGATAATACTGAAATATTAAATTTACGTTAACTTCATATGCGGAATTAAATAGTATGTTAAAATGCAACAATTTATAATCTTATAACAAAATACCTGGATTGGATACGAAAGAGGAAAAACAATCATTCCGAGTAGAGATAAATACCCGAGCTCAGCCACAATATAAAAGATGCATAATATGAGCACAACAGGTCCACCGATTGCAATTTGAGTTGAAATCACAACGTCATAAATTCTTTGACAGTCAGAAGAAATCATGTTGAGTAGCTAAACAAAAAAAACTAAATATTTTCACGTGTGGACATTGGTCGGCTAACTCCGGAGTGGAGTGGAGTTATGTGTCTTTGAAATTATACTGAAGGTAACTCCACTCCACTCCACTCCGGAAAAATAAATTCGGAGTAGCTCCAACTCCACTCCACTCCGGCCAAAAAAATCAAGGGTAACTCCACTCTAACTCCACTCCGGCATTAAAGTCGTAACTCCAACTCCAACTCCGAAACCACTCAGGGTACTATGATATAATATTTTCTATATTTATATTATATCATTTTGCCAATATTATGCAATGAATTGTTTAAATAGGATGTGTTATAAAAGTTTATTTAATATTTTTAAGTATATGTGAATAACTTTGAGCATTTAATTTGATTGAATAAGAAAATTGATAGAATGAATGAATATTATAATCAATAACAAATGTGTCGAATAAGAAAATAATATTCTTGTCAAAAAGGTAATGTAAACATAAAACATTCATGAATGTTGGAAAATTAAATGTTCTCTCTATGCATTAACGATTAATTTATTATTACTTGTGAGGAGTTGGAGATTCAGGAGTGAGGGTGAGTGTTAGGGATGGCATCTCCACACGGGACGTTGGTGGTATTTCCCCATTCCCTCCTCATATTTCATTATATTTAATAATAATAATTCGGACGGAGTTATATTGGAGTTTGGAGTTAACTCCGAAAGTTCAAATGTTGGTTAAACTCCACTCCGGAAAAATAAATTCGGGATAACTCCAACTCCACTCCACTCCGACAAATTAAATCAGGGGTAACTTTTAAATCCGGAGGGACTTTTTAGTAACTCTGACGCCATTGTGGAGTTGATCTTCAGGTGTTTTGCCGACCAATGCGTGTGGAAACAGTATTGATTGGTATTTATATATATATATATATACTTTTGAAGAAGTGTTGGAGTTCATATTTGCAATTTTGAAAATTTTCCTATAAATGATCCCACTGCAAGCTGTTTTCACTCGAATGGCTGTTCTGATATAATGGAATTAAAAGCTGATTACTAATTGATAATTATTAGAAATTTTATACTAATTGTAACTGAAATCTTACCTATAGCTCAGAGCCCAAGTCAATGTAAAAAAGAAGACCCGAGACAATTCGCATAAGATAAGTAGTAAAACCCATATTGTACCATCTTCAATTTCAGCATTGGGGTCAGAGGCAAATTGCAAAATTTTTCTCATTAATAATGTCTGATATAAAGTCATATGTATGAGTTTAAGAAATAATATTTAATTGTATGATTATAATGTCTAATAGTTATATTAAAAATATGTAAATTGAATACCGGTGTGATAAAGCCAAGAATAATGCTTATAAGAAAAACGAGGGTGGTAGCCAAAACTCTTGAAGACACAAAGCGCCAAATAACTCTTCCAAACTTTGGCTCTCTGTTTTGCTTTAATGCATCTTTTAATTCTTGGTTCCAAAGGTCTTGGAGTCGCTCCGTATTTGATCGACATCGTTCTTTCTCAGATATGATGTTTATATGAGACGAGTTAATTGCAGAATTTGTCCGATAACTTGCAAACATAAACGGACTCATCCATGAGAAAGTAGCAAATGAAAACCAATTGGATTGGTCAACTGGGTGAATTTTCTCCTTTCCTCCGGTTTCATCAATTTTTCCTTCGCTTGAAAGTTCATTGCTAAAATAATATCAAATATTATGATACCTTCTTGACATTAGACGACTATAATTATTATTATTATTAAAAGGATAAGAATTAGTAAAAAATATACTGTATTTTAATATTTAACAATTTTATAATTATACTTTTAAATGTTTTATTTACCTTATAACTGATTTTGATTTGCCCATAAATGCAACTGTTTAAACTATTTGATTGCTTTTAAGCTGATGTGAGAGTTGGAGCAATGTAAATGTTGACGTCGAAAGGTCCCAAATGTGAATAAATATTCTGGTATTCTTGAATTAGATGAAGTCTGCTTAAATGATTAGATCCGCTTATTTGTTTCTTAATAGATTAATCATTTTCTTATTGTGCTTGGTTGAGATAATAACTTCCAATGACGATCTTCTGTTATTGGGTTAAATTCAAACTCGGCTATTTCCCATTACCTGAAACGTGTGGATAATATACACGATTATTAATTTTATGTATTTCACCGACATTAATGTCTATCAAAGGATATCAAGTGTCTCCTCGAAACTGAGGCAGAAATTCTGATAATGAAATATATTACAGATACAATAGACAATCAGGCTAGACAGGTAATCTTATAAAACATTGGATAAGGAAAACTCATACATAAATAAATATGCCTTTGGAAATGATTTTATTTACACTAAGGTATGCATATAAAATAAATTGTTATGATGTTCATTTGTGTTTTATTGCTTACCTTTATAAAATTTAAAAATTCTGTATAAAAATCCAGTAAGGCTACAAATATTGTGTTCTATAAAAATGAATTGGTATGAGTTTGATAATATAAAAAACAATCTCTTAAATTCTATACTACCACATTTATCTCGCTTATGAATTTAACATTAATAATCCTAATTTATTAAAATACTTTATTACCATATTATTATATCACTTTGAATTAACAAAAACCGCAAGTTCTTAAGAATGTAACCATTAGAAATATTTATGAAGCGTGTCCTCAGGTCACTTGCAATCTTGCAATAACTTTAATAACCCAAAGAGAATTAAGGTTTTAGGGACATTGCCGGTTCTACTGTTTGAGTTTCCAAAATTCGGAAGCGGCAGCTCGCATGCCCGGATTTTATACCTCATATGTTGTTCATGGGCATGTTCCTTTGAATCCTTTGTATCCACAATATAGTAGTATGTATAATTCGTATCTTTAGTGTAAGCCTAAAGATACGAACGTCATTCATGTTTTGGTGAATGTATAACTATTACTAACGATTGATAAGTGCTAATGAAAACTGAATATTAAAGTCAATATACTATGAACATTGTTTATTGCCAAAATCTATAAAATTAATCAACAACATTTTTACAGTGATAATATAACTAACTTTTGACTGATATTTAACGAAAAAATATCAAAATAATTTTTGAGCCTTGTTTGTTAAAATATTTTATAAAATAACATATTCCATTCACAATCACTTTACACAGACCACAAATAATGATATCGATGAATGATGGTAAACTGAATTTAATTCTAATTTTTACTAATAAATAAAATAAATTAACAACACTTAAAATGTGACTAAAAAGCACAAAACCTTTCAAAGATTAATTCGTAGCTTGTTTTGAAAAAAGTCCTTCATCAAATGAATGTAGCTCATCACTTAACTTCATAATCTCGTCAGGTTTCTCGCAATGCTTCAATAATTCTTTAGGGATTGATTCATAGCCCAAATGAGCTCCGCAAATAGCTCCACTCATGGATCCAATCTATGTGTAAATGATAGAAAAAGTTATAATGGTATTTTTAATTAAGATTGCCAAATTAATTAATAAACTTACAGTGTCTGTATCGCCTCCGAGTGAAAAAGCATATTGAATACATCTCAGGAACACAGATTCAGTCTACAAAACATAATTCAAAATTAACATCTCGTATTGAATTACTTTTATTTAATTATGTATCCTAGTTTAATGTTTATTTCTAAACCATGTATTTATTAGTACTTATTGTTAATAATATTTAACTTAAACTTACTTCAATTCCATCAATTTTCTTTTGAGCAACGAGGAAGCAGTAAAGAGCTGTAGGAACAGAGTTTAAGGCCTTGACATCAACCCCAAGCTTGGCTTTAACATCTTCAACTGATGGAGGTGGGGATTTATTTAAAAATGCTTTGACAGTCTCTAATTTGTCAACATAAGAAGGAGTTTTTTCTTCGAGAGGATCTCCATCATCATCATTTGCCTCAATTTGCTTCATGGTATCGATTGTCTCGTCTAAAAACGCCGTCGTATCAAATGTTGGTTCATCTATGTATAACGCTTGACGAATGGCAAGGGCCTGAAGAATTGCACCACGATAGCCTAATTTGTTTGAATGGGTCAATAGTGAGGATTTCGTTGCAAGTTCAATGAGCTTAGAAACGTCTCGATTTTCAAATAAAGCGAGTGGTGCAACTCTCATTGCAGCTCCATTTCCCAATGACCCAGAACCACCAAATTGATCCTTAGCTGGAGAAAATGGGTCTTCGAATTTGGAACGACGGAGATTGTTGAACACTTGATGAATTGCTTTTCCGTAGCCTCTCCGAGGATCTCCAAAATACTCCAATGTCATCCTACATCGCATATTAATTGTTAATTATATTGCTTCCGAAATAACTTATATGTTAAAATAATATTGTAAAATACTTAATTTTAATAAAAAATAAAACATTTAAAATCATACTTTTTTGCCATATCTTTTGGATCAAATGCTTTGCAGGCAATTAACGATTGTGCTACTGCTTTGGTTAAAGCAGTGTCATCCGTATAAGGTTTAAACGGAACTGAAAAAAATAAATGAAGATAAAATGATTATATTTTTGTAATATTATAATTATATAATTGTTATTTCTATTGTATTAAAACCTCTTAATTTTGGATCATAGAGTTGGGCAAAGTATTGTGTGAGGTGATGCAAAGACGCACCAGCTTCTGATTCAAAAGGCGCACCCAGACAATCTCCAACAAGACATCCGGTTAAACAGCCTCTGAACTTGCTCAAATTCACCGACATTGCAATGACACTATTTCCCAAAGTAATATCCAGTATTATATCCTGGGATTTCAAAAAATAAAGTAACGTTAAATGCTTGCCCTTGTTGTGTTGTTGTAAATGTTAATTGTAATGTAAATTACAATATTAAAATACTAAACAATATGTATGATCCTCAAATATCAATTACTCCATCATTTTTATCCTCTCAAAAAGACCAACATGAATGGCAATGAAAATGTGAAAAGCAGTAAAAACAGAAAAATACAATTTTCTGTAATAAGCCGGGTTTTGCTTTTTTACCCTTTTACCATGTTTATTTCTAAAAACACAATGTTTTAATTGATGCAAAATGATACTCGATTGTATTAAATTAACTTAACTTTAAATATTCACATACCTTTATCGATTCCTTATTTATTATTTTCGGTGAAGTGTGTCGTGTGTCGTAAAAATAAAATTCATTAGAAAATTAGAATTACAGATTCCGAGAACTTCGCAACTCTATAAAACGCGCGTGGAATGAGGGGTAATTTTATGTCTTGAGAAGTTGAGAACCACAGAACCACATGGCACGATCGCACGATCACGAACGACTGACGACGATAACGACTCACGACTGACGACCAAGTTGTTGGATAAAAATTATAAATAATAAGATAGTAAAGTGCTCCTCTTCGCACGCTTCGTAGCCCGTGTTTAATATTATCTATTGTCCGTTCTTCGCTAATCTTTAATTGTTATTAAATTTAAATACTTCCTTATAATGGACAAGAGCAAAGCACAAAAAACGAAGAAGACAAGAGGAGGAAAGAAGAATCAAGAGAAGTTAAGTATCGTCTTTGATCAAGAAGCTCGAAAGTAATTCATTATTTAATGCATTATAAAAAAATCTTATTTTATATCGCTTTTTGGAATATGCATTTTTAAATTGAATTATTATTTGCAGAGACTTCCTATTAGGATTTTCGAAAAGGAAAAAAGAGCGAAAAGAGTTGTTCAAAGTTAAAATGGAAAATAAGCTGCAAGAAGAAAAGATAAGAATTCAACAAAAGGTAACATATTTTAACGAATTACTCTATACTATTCAATCCAACATAAGCATTTAAATACAGTTTACACTTTTACATTACGCACTATATTTTAATATCTACAAATTAGACAAATTGAATAAGAAACATTTCTCATTTGATTGATTTGATTCATTACAGTGGAAAATGAGCAATCCTGCAAAATTATCAAGTTCTCATCGTATTCTCCCTGAAGTTCAAGATTTACTTGAAGAAGAAGAGGCTGGCGGATTAGCCGAAGTCTACAATTTTGGATCGAAATCAGTGACAATCTCCTCTTTACATGGAATCAAACGGACAACTCTTCAACCCAAATCGAATGAAGAGGAAAGTGAAGATGAATCAGATGAAGAAGAGGCAGTCCCAGAAAATAAAGGAAAACAAAAAATGACCGAGAGGAAATCAACAAATCTGATGCTCTCAAGGACAAAAGTTTTTAAACAATGTCAAAAGCTCAAGCAAACCAAGAAGTTTAGAAAAGGAAGATTACCCAAAACTATGCAACAACCAGGTAAAACAGGCAAAAAATTCAAACAAGAAAGTGTCAAAGCAGTTAAAGGGAAGCAAAAAATTAAAAATGGAAAAAGAAAAATGTTACGAGATTAGAATTATGTATTAGATTACATTTTACTCGATTTTGGCTGTTATGATCATATTGATCATTATAATTTTAGTTTGAGGTTTACATATTTTTTAAAATTAAAATGGTTAATTTTTAATGTACAAATTATGATATTTATATGCTGAATAACAAAAACATGGTTGATTTTCGACTATCTACCGACATTTATTTGATTTATATAATCGAACTATATTTACATACGATTTAAATACATAATAATATATAAGTCTCGAGTACTTAAATCTACAGTAAATATATTATAATAATAATCTATCAACACACTTTTCCTGTTTAGAAAAGCGTTTCATCACTTGGACCTCATAAAATAAATTAAGGATTAAATATTAAAATTTCACATTTTTGTCAACAAAGGTTCAAATTGAAAGTTTACTCGCCCTACGAACCAATTGTCCATAACTAACTTCACCGTCGAAATGTTACAAAGCGAAACAGCATATTATTGCGATTACGTTAAAATAAATTCTTTTTATGGTATTTTTCTTTGTGAAATGGAAAGAGTAATTCAACCGAAGAAAGTCTATTTAAAATGGAAAGGAATTATTAGAAGTTGAATTGTTCGAATGCAACTCTTCAGGTTCTCTCAAATGTTCCTCAGGAGGAAGCGGCGATGCTTCGTCGTACAACGTAACAGACGCGATATGATCGTTAGCCATAACCTCAAAGATGATGTCTTGCACTCCATAGCAGAGTGATGATCCAAAAGGGTTGTTGGCTGAAGATCTCGTTAGCACAACAGGTCGACCATCTCCAACCAATTCAACCACTTCCTCCCAATGGGATGCGAACGTGATGGTGAGAGATTTCGCTTGTTGCTGAACTTGTTGCTCAGGAGGTTCTTCTTGGATCAAAGCTGGCACTTCGCAATTGCTTTTCTTCTTTCCCTTCCCTGACCCTTTCCCTCCGCCTTTCTTCCCATTCCCACCAGAGTTGTTGATTGGGTTGGGATTCAGGTTGTTGGAAACTCCAGTATTATTGCTATTATTCCCTGTGCAGTTCGGAAGGAGAAGTCCAATCGAGTTCTCCACTGTCGATTCTCGTCCAAGACGAAGGGAGAATGGGCACCTGTAGTAACTGTTGAAGTCGTAATGACCTGGGAAGTTACTGTGAAGAATGAACTTGCACGCTCGATGACTCTTGGAATCGATTAAAATATCCTAAATAAATCAAAATACATAGTCATTAGTCATCATTAATTCATCAGTTATTAATATGTATAATAAATTCTCATTCACTATTTCGATTTGTATTATTTTGTAATTTGCAATTATGATCGAATCTTACAATTCCAAGTGTAAAATAGTTGAGAAAGTAGTCAGACTTAGGGGCTGTGACTCTCTTATGAGCATTTTTACTATGAATCTTCATTTTGTCCTCTCCTTTGTAAAAGATTCTCTGTGGAGATCCCAATTTTGCTGTGATGCTCTGAACATGTTCTTTAAACTTGATCTCCCTCTCGAAAACAACGCGAGAGGTGTCAAGGTAGGGAGGAGGCGCAGTGAAAAGCTTCAGCTTCAATCCGGTGCTTCTCGTTCCTCCAGTGTTACGAAGAACTGTCACTTCCTCAGCATATACATGACCCTTGAAGCAGGATTTGGGAAGGTCGCAAACTGGAGCTTCCAATGGACTCACTCCTGTTATAAGAACCCAAATTAGGATAATGTGTTTAAGTAAACGCCTCGAGATTGATTTTTTTTTTCAGTTTTTCTCGGTTTCCGCCGAAACTCCAAAAAATACCGCAAAGGTTCCAAATAAAAAAAAATAGTGGATTATAAAAGAATTATTAAGTTTTTAATCAAATCAAGGGATATTTATACTATATTCAGGGTAGATCAGATTGAACTTCCTATTTTCAATGAATTATAACTTTAGTACTGTATGATCGATGATTAAAATCTTTAAATAAATGTAAGGATAGTCGATGGGTTATCTATTATCGTATATTGAGTTGTCTAGTAGTAAATTACTAGCCGAAATTATTAAATCATTAACGGTGAGCAATTTATTTCTGTAATTCATTAGAATTACGGAGTTTCATTGCCACTCTGTTTATACCAATACTATTTTATATTCTTTCAAGTTTTGAGGATTTGACCGTTTCTTTTTACAAATATATGTATAATTTAGTGGAACTTTATCTTCCATTTTCAATATTTATTTAAAATTGGAAATTATATAACATTGTTTATATTGTAAACTTTTTAATTTAAGGGATTTTAGAGAACTTTAATATAAAAATTATATAGAGCAAAATTTAAATTGAATAATGCACCTATAGCAAGTGAGTTATCATCATTTAATTTTATTGTATTTTTGGAGTTTCCGCGGAAACCGAGAAAAACTGAAAAAAACTCAATCTCGAGGGGTTTTACGATTCTGCCCTTCAATTGACATTAAGATTATTCTCCAAAATTTATTTACCTATATAAAGAAGGATTTTAGAAAGGATTGGCGAAGCATCTCCTGGGAATCGTAAGGATCCAAGCCCGTGGGAGTAATGGGGCTGAAATTGTAGCTCGACTGGAAAATAAAAGGTGAGACCTCTGAAGTTAAGAGCGAAAAGTTGTCGCAATTTGTCATATGACCCAGGTCTTGTCGCTCCAAAACATCTATCGATTTGTTCGACAGTTGCTACCACAGATGGTCCGTTAAAAACTGCACCGCTATATTATAATAAATTGCAAAAATTATCAAATTATTACACAAGTTTGTATGATATTATTAGTAAACCAGTCCATGTTTTACCAGTATTTTAAGGTAATTGCTTTCATGTTGTAAACTTCAATAAGCTTCAACCGTTGGGACTGGGAGTCGAACATGAATCGTAGTCCATCAGTTGGCAGGTCCAATATGAGGTCATTGTCCAATGGTGCCTTCAAGTATAAAAGACATTAAATTGAATTTAAATAATTAACTAACTTGAACAATAACTAGCTTACAGTTTCGTTGTAAACGACATGGGCAGCCTTGATCGTTCGAACTTGAGATTGGATGATGGCCACAACTTGAGAAAAGTGCATTCCTGAAAATTAAAAAAATATTTAGCATTGTACCCCAACATTTAGTTAATCACCTTTACACGTTAACATTCAATAATCAAAGAAATAATATTCAATTTTTATAAAATTAATCAATGATGACAAAAATGTAAAATGGGGAAGAAACGTCAAAATTATTCAAATTTTTCATTGATTTTTGATCAGTTCTTTGTTCTCTCTCTCAAGCTGAGAGTGAGAGCAAAGAATTTCAATAACAAAAACTTCAAAACTGATTAACTAAAATTAAAAAACTAAAATTTCTACAATTTACGTCATCTATAAAAATGGGATTGATGAAGGATAACGAGGATCTTCGAGTCGAAATTTTAAGGAACAAGGGACATAAATTAATAAATGGAATTACCCAGTAAGATTTCCCAAGTGTCTGACTGGAGCCCTTCCTCAGGAACAATTTCTAAATCTAACATTTTATAATCTTGTTTGGGATAATGGTTTCGGGTGTGTGAATAAATGTTGGATTAGAGCCAGGTGTAGGATCAGCTGAGAACACAACAAAGGCACTACGCAGTTACTCGTTAGCTTCACACCCCAATACGCAATCCTTCCGCCCACCATCTACGCAGAAATGTATTCGTCCAATGTAATCTTCTCCCTCCTTCATCATCTTCCTCTTGACCCGAAACGAACTCAAATCCAAATTCAGTTCACCACTTCCATGACCTTTCAAATCTTGTCCTTGATAATTTATGCATTTTTTTAATAATAGGGATGATTAATTTTATCATAAATGCGTCATATTTAAATAAATATAATGTACAGAGATACATCTAATGTAAAATATCATTTATTTGTAAAGTAGGGAGTTGTTTTATAAAATTGGCAAAAACCCATGCAAAAATTTTATGCATAGTATATTTCATTCCTCCAAGTCATTTTAATCTTGTATAAACTAGTAATTTGTAGTTAATTTGAACAAATCAATATCAATACAAAAAGAGGTCTGTATAATTGTAAAATAAGTGTGCTCAAATACATATTTTCCGTTTAAGTGCTTTTTAATGTTTAATTTCCATTAAACTTTTTATTTTAATAGCTCTCGCTTATTAGGAAAATAAAAATATTACACAACTGTGCAAACTGCCATAATAATCAATAATGTTAAGTATGATAATAAAGTGAACACCATTCAAAAGTTAATAAAAACAACTCATTCTCAATAGGGAAAAGTGCAAAAATAATGAGCAACAAAGGTAGCATCTGCATGAACAACCGCCAAGGAAAATCAACTTTCAAAACACTATCATATTTATCAATCGTCAATCGCTTTTTTCACTAATATTTAAACATTAAAAATTCAAGTCATCAATGTTTAAAAACATTTTAAATTCCGATGTAGCTTTAAAGATTTAACTTCCTAAATATTTTTTTCAGGCCTTGGCATATGCAAAATTATTAATAATATATACTATAATAGGATTTCAAAGAAATAAGCAAGCGATTAACTTTTAATGAAATTAATAAGAGATTTAATAAAAACTTAAAATAAAAAGATTGAATGCGGAATATGAATATTCGTGTAGTTAAATAATAAATTATTTAAAATAATTAAAAAGTATTTTCCTCATATTTTTCCTCTGATCAAAATGAATTTAGGAGGAGTTGTAAGAGTGAACAAGTGGGGTGTATTTCTCATTCTAGCGGTAGTTGTCCTTCTTCTCATTTATGCCACGAGTAGAGGAGTAAAAGAGGGATCTAAGTTAACTTCAATTAGCACAGGTGATCATTTGAGTCTTAAGTTGATTCTCGCCGCGACGATTGACGTAGCTGTAAGAGGAGGTGAAGAAGTTGTTCGTGTTCGAAATACTTTTGCCGATCTACAAGAAAAAATAAAAGGTCAGTTTTTGATCATTTCCAATATCACTTAAATCACTAAATCACAATTTAAAGATAAACTTATAAATTCTTATTTAATCTCCATGTTACAGGTGAGACGAAAGAAGGGGCAAAAGAGCGCGTCACAAAGGGAGATTTTCTCTCTCATCGTATAATGTACTATGGTCTGAGAAAGGCATTCCCAAATATCAAGGTAAAATGCCTACTAAATTTATAATTTTTAATCGAATAAAAAATTACAAACCCAATTTTTTAATAAGTTCTGAAATGATAAATTAAATTTTAATTAAAACTAAGGTCATCTCTGAAGAACATAGTGACCCAGTGGCTCTATCAGAAATTCCTCTTCCTAATGTGGAGAACCAAGACGTTTCCGATAGATTAAATGGAGATGAAGAAGTTAACGCTCATGATGTAGCTGTTTGGATTGATCCTTTAGATGCTACTCAAGAATACACTGGTATTTAAACTTAAAATATAGTACAAGGTTTATTTTCGTATTCAAGTAAAAGATTTAATTTTTATTTTTGTTCAGAAAACGAGTTAGATTACGTAACTACAATGGTTTGCGTGGCGGTGAAAGGCGTTCCTCTTTTAGGAGTCATTCATCGACCTTTCCAAAAAGAAACTTATTGGGCCATTGTTGGCCTCGGTCATTCAGCTTCACTTGACAGCCAAACAAACAAATCAAGGCAGCCACCAAACAAAGTCAAAATTCTAGTTTCGAGATCACATACGGGTGAAGCTGCTCAAATTATAAAAAACGTCATGGGAAATACTCCCTTTGAAATAGTAAAGGCTGCTGGCTCTGGTAATCTTTAAATCTTAAAATAATTTTAATCATTCTAATCTAAAATTATTAATAATTGATTATTTGAAATAGGGTACAAAGTGTTAGAAGTGTTAAAGGGAGAAGGTGACGCTTATGTTCATGTAACTGCAATTAAGAAATGGGACACGTGTGCGGGACATGCCATTATCTCAGCTATGGGAGGAACAATGGAAACTCTCGAAGCAAAAACCATCGACTACTCTCCAGATTCGAATCCTCTGAACGATAAAGGGCTCCTCGTTTACAAACACGATGACCCTAATTTAATTACCAAGTTGCGAAGCATACACATTTAGGCTTAAAATCCTTCCATTTTAATTGCCACTACAGAAAACAAATGTGTTTGTTTAAGGTGCTAAAGACATTATTTATTCTCTTAAAAAGAGAGAAAGTCATCAACAAATTTCTTTTAAATGTGGATATTGATTGTAATTTTTTTGATTTTTGATCTCCTGTTTTAGAGTAAATATACAATTTTCCATTCTTGTGTATTGTCATTGTATTTGTGTGTTAGCCAATCAATAATACAGTATATTTATAAACATAATTTATCTTATCATTATACTAAATTCTACACCCGGAAAGTACCTGAGTTTGAACTAACCGCTTAAATATTTCTAACGCTACCGATTTAGTGAATCGTTACTTTTGATTGTAGTAATGCAAACTTCAAAAATCTCAATTTCTTAACAGAAAAAAGATTTCGTTAATTGATTAATATTTATATTGTAATTTAATTGTTTCAGTTCATTCAAGTTTAATTTAGTTAATGATAATTCAGCTTAGTCCATTTCATTATATTTAAGTTCGGTTTTGTCTATTACAGTTTATTTTATTATTTTAAGTTCAGTTTTAATTTTAACGTGGCAAATTTTAAGAAACAAAAGAGGCACATTTTAAAGAGTGAAGAAGGAGTCATTAAAACTTTATCGCAATTTGAAATTTCTCAGCACAAATAAGGATGATTTCATTTCGTTTAACCCTTTGACATGGCGCTAAATGACTAGAAATCTTTTCATTTTATGGGAGTAAAATTAAAGTTTCCAGGCAAAATATGGCAATTTATTCAT